>CATIWM010168829.1:0-20831 GCA_949671775.1 Mallotus repandus
AATAAAATTAGAAGAAGAAGAAAAAGAAGAAACATTGATGAGAATGAAGTATGATTGAATGGAGTGTAGTTATCTTCCTTCTCTTACGATGAAAATGGAGTATGTCTTAACAAAAATCCAAAAACAAAAAAAAAAGAAAAAAGGTAAAACTGAAAAAAAAATCGCATTGTTAAAACACGAAAAGGTACAACTGAAAAAAAAACCAATCATATATTTGAGAATAATTAGGTCAAAGTTGGTGTAGGATGTATTATTATTGTTGTTGTTGTTATCGTCATTATTATTATTATGCTTCTTCTTTGGTTAATAGGGAGGTTATATAACCTAAATTTTGATAGATTATTGATGTAGTGGAAACTTGTAAATTGAGAGATAAATATTGAAATTTGTTGATTCACGCACAAAATGCCAAAAATAAATCTTCTATGACCTGTTGAATATAGGATTACTGAAAAATAAACATTAAATTCGTTGATTCTAAGAAAAAATACCTAAATTTGGAGAGAAAAGAAGATTTTTGCATTAAAATTGCTAAAAACTGTCTCCAAATCAGAATAAAACAAATATATAGTATTCACCAATGCAACCCTAGAAAAAAAAAAGGCCTAATCGAACCCCAATAAAAGCCCATAAAAGAAATGGGCTAATAAAAATATAAAAATAAACAAAAAATGAGCATAAAACTTCAAAACCTTCAAAAACACCTTCAAACGATCGAATTTGGGCATGAAAATTGGCTGCAACAATTAAGGCTTATTAAACATACAGATCTCTGAATGACCTTTAATTTGATATGTTACGTGCCTCATAATTCATATGTAGTTAAAAGTTATGGCCTTTTAAAGTATTGTGGCACGATCTGGCCGTTTTACTATCCAATTATTCTGTAAAACTATAAAGCTAGTTGGTCCGCACCAACTACACAATGTTACAATCCTCATTTTAGCCCTGATATTCGACTTATGTGGCACCTAAACTTCTTTATGATTAGGCTAGCATAGACCTATAAACCTGCTTCAAATCTTATACTTAGTGCCCTCCACCTAAAGTCGAGTGTCGGCGAACCCAACTAACCTCGCATGTTCAATGCTATCATTGTTCCCTTCTTTCCTTTAAAAGTTTAAGGCTCATACTTGCCTCATAATTTATATCTATATTCGAGTCTCGCATTCGCCTCATAATTCCCATATATCACCGGATCTCACGTTTGACTTGTAATTCCCACATACTCTTGGGTCTTATATTTGCCTCACAATTCCTGTATATGCTTAAATCTCACATGTGCCTTATAAATCCCCTATATGCTAGCGCTAGCTATAATTTAACTTCAGGCCTAGGAGGACAAACACTACAAGCACCTCGGCCTCGTAGTGCCATATAGCTCTTTCTTTATAGAGACAATGAATTCCTCTTTCCTGAACTCAATGTCCATCGCCTTACTTCTCAACTAAGGAGCTCACTTAAGGCTATGTTATTGAACATGCACACAAGCTTCGAGGATAGTGGAAAGCTTACACCAAAGGTACCCCCCCTAAAGAGTATAAGGAGCTCCTTAAAAGTTACTAGGAAGAGATATTATTATGTTCCACCTATCACACCCTCATAAATATAAATATATAATATTTATTCATATTTACAAAAGTGTCATTCAATATATTTTTCATTTTGTTTATGTCCTTGTCTTGCCATGATATACTTTCTGTTCATTTATGCCTTTAAAGTTGGTCATGGCCTTGAAGGGTGCATTGCCCCTAGGGGCTCCTTCATCGTCCCATTACACACAACAGGGGAGTAGCCCTTCCCTTTTAAATTGACGATGGCAGGATTCAAATCATTTAACTCAGAATGACCTTGGAGATAAGTTAACACTTGACTACTCTCTCATTAATTAATATTATATTTATTTGATGCTTTAATGAATAAAAATTTAGTACAACATTTAAGTGATAAAAAATTCAATTTTTTAAATAAAATTTGTAATTTAAATATTATAAAATTTTTAATTTAAATATTAAAAAATATTTATTTTTATGAAATTCATTCAATTTAAATAAAAAATAATTAAAATTAATATAACCACAAATATAAAAATATTTTAAATAAAAAACTTAATAAAATTAAGATTAATATTTGTGGGTGATCTAAGTTTATATCTAATTTATGGTTGTGTAAGCATGATTGTCATGAATATGGGGTGACCATTTTGTTGGACTTAGCAATGATCAATCCTAATTTTGATCTTAATAAACTTAATTTTGAACATCTAATATATTTGCTACAAGTGTGTATAAGCTAGGTAATTTTTAGAAGACAATTTGATGGAGAAAAATCAAGAAAAATGAAGACTAAGATGTAGTCCCGAGCCCCGTCCCAACCAGGATCAAGACCGGGACAAAATAACTCAAATTGTGCAATTTTGAGATGCTCGGATAGAAGCCATCTTGAGCTCCATCCCGACTAGGACAAGCGGTCCAGATTGGGATCAAATCAGTGCAAATTCTTCAAAGATGGGCAGAACTCATCCCGGACGTTGTCCCGATCAGGATGGTACCCGGGACATTATGTCCCGAGTGATACCTTAACCAGGACTAATTTATCATTCTCAACTTCTACAGTTCTGAAGCTCCAAAGGTTAGTTTATTTAAATGTTCTTACCGACCGGGACCAGTAAAACTCCTACAAAAAGCTGAAGAATATTTAATGAAAAAAGATAAAGCTCTAGACAAAATTAATGATCTCCAACAGCCATATTCTGAAGTTTTTCAGTATATATACTCTTCATAAAACCTCATTTAAATGGTTAGATGTGTTGGCGAACAAATTAATTCTTAGCATTCAATTCTCTAAAGCTTCAAACTTCATTTTTTTTTGTAATTCAATCAATTTGAGTGTGGTTTGTGTGTTAGACTAGACTCTTCTTCTTCTTGTATTTCTTGAGATTAAGAAAGGGAAGTGAGGAACTAGTTCTAAGAGGATTTAGTTCAAGTGTTAGCGAACAAAACACTTGGGTTACTGGTTTTAGAGTTAGCCAAGAAAACTCTTATTTTTTGTAAGGTTGAAGAGTGAGCCCCAAACTCTTGTATACATAATCAAGTAATAGATTAGTGTGGGTATTCTAAATCCTAACTTGGGGATAAGTTAGGTGAAGACATAGATTTGTTTATGAATTGAACTCCTTAAATTGCTTGCATTATTTGTTTACTTCCTTGATCTTTACTCAATCTCTTTTAATTTTCTTTAAATTTCTCAAAAGCCCTATTCACCCTCCTCTAGGGCAATTACAATTGGTATCAGAGTTAAACTTTTTGGTACTTAATTGCAAGAAGCTTAGATAATGGGTAGTGAGCGTATAAACTTTTGTTCTTTGAGACCTATCTTTGATGGGAGTGATTATCCCTATTGAAAGTCTAAAATGGAGTTATATCTTAATAGTGATCATATTATACTGTGGGAAGTAGTTCTTGATGGTTGGGTACCTCCTAAAGCCATACTAGACAATGTGGAAATTCTTATTGATAGAACACAATGGACTTAAGATCAAAAGGAAGCAAACTACAAGAACAAGAAGGCAATAACAATCGTACTTGCTTCAATGTCTAAAGAAGAATGAGGCAATGTTCAACATTACTAATCCGTAAAAGAAGTGTGGGAAACTCTTGAGAATCATTATGAAGGAAATGTACAAGTGAGAAGCAAGATGGTTCAACTACACATGTATGAGTATGAACTTTTCAAGATGAAGCCTCAAGAATCAATGACCAAGATGATTAATCATCTCAATGTTCTTCTTACCACTCTAAGGAAACTTGAAAAACATTTTTTCAAGGAAGAAAAACAAGATTCTAAGAATCCTACCTAATAAGGATTGGGAATCTAGAGTCACTTCAATTAAGGAAGCATAAGACCTCTCAACTCTCTCAACAAATGTACTTATTGGAAAGCTCTTTACACACGAGCTTACCATAAGGTAAAAAGGATATAAGAGAGATGAGAAAGAAGAGAAGAAAATGAGCATTGCATTGAAGGCTATTCAAGAAGCAAGTGAAGATGAAAGCCTTAAAGATCTAGAGATGAAGAAGGTGACATTGCTATGCTTCCAAGAAATTTCAAGAAATTCTTGAGAATGAAGAACTCTTCAAGAACTAAAAACTTTAATAAGAAGTATGAAGGCAAGAAGAGCAAAAATTTTACTTTCTATGAATGCAAGAAATCAGGTCATAATAGAAGTGAGTGCCCCAAGCTCAAATTCAAGAAAAAAGGAGCAAAAGATAAGAAGAAGGCCTTCAAAGCTTTATGGGATGACTCCTCTGAATTAGAAAAGGAAGAGGAGTAACAAGAAGTGGTTAATCTTTGCTTCATGGCTCTTAAAAATGAAAAAGAGGTAGCATCTACATCTAATTCTTTTTATGATGATTGTGATCATTGTGATCATGATAATGATAATGATCAAAGCTCTATTGTGAGCAAACTCATGCTTAAATGCAAAAGTCTTCTCTCTAAGAAGAAGCATTATAAGCATGAGCTATCAAACTTATCCAAGGAATTTAAAAGCTTAAAAATGATTTCTCTAAAATTTTTAAATCAAATAAAAAGCTTGCTAATGATTTAAAATCCTCAAATTCCTTGGAGGACCAATTTAAAAAAGCAAATGATGAGAATCTTGAGCTTTCTAGAGAGGTCCTAGAGTTAAAGAATTCCATTGGTAAATTCAAGAAGGGAAAATAGACTTTAAATAATCTTCTTAACTCTCAAAAATTCTATAGGGATACTTATGAAATTGGATATACAAATGGAATGTCATCTTCTTCATCATCATCTCACAATAACTTTGTGAAAGCTCCTTATGATTCCATCCCTTCTACTTCTAAACCTCTTGAGACCCAAGCCTTCAAAACTAAGAGATCTCATGTGTTAAATGAAAAAAGAAAGTCTTATAAGACTCAACCTCCATTAATATAAAAGAGTAAAGCTCAAAAAAGAAGCCTCAAAATGAACATGCTTACATGTACACTAGATACAATACTCTTAAGCATGCTACATAATCAAATCACAATACTCAATGCCATTGTCAATGCATGTCTCACACTCCTCCTAAGACACCAAGAACTTTTAGGAAACCCACACAACTATAACATATAAGGCATGCTTTATACACTAGGCAATCACATGCTCTTAGGAGAAATATATTTGCTAATATTGAATGCTTCTATTACATGACTAAAGGTCGCACTAGCAATGTGTGCTTCTATAGAAGACTACACTTGAAATTGCTTCCTTTGGATTACTTTGACATTAGCCAACCTAGACCAATGAAGGTTTGGGTTCAAAAGAATGTTTAAATTATTTATGTAGGTGTGCTTGAAGTCCACAAAAATAAAAAGCAAGTGGTATCTTGACAGTGGATGTTTAAAATACATGACAAAAGACAAGGACCAATTCAACAAGCTTGATGCTAAGGATGGAGGTCATGTTACATTTAGGGACAATGCCAAAGGAAAGATAGTAGGCATTGGAGAAATTGGTAATCCTCAATCCTTATCTATTCATCATGTGTTGCTTGTTGATGGTCTTAAGCATAATTTGCTTAGTATAAGTCAATTATATGACATGGGAAATAAGGTCACTTTCTATCCTAAAAATTGCTTTGTTAGTAGTTTAGGTGAGGATAAAGTGATTTTTAGTGGTGAAAGAGTAGATAATGTCTATGTCATTGACTTGAATAAGGTTGATAATAAAGACATTAAATGCTTGATGTCAATATCCCATAACACATGGACATGGCATAGAAGGTTAGGACATGTAAACTTTAAGCTCTTGGATGATCTTAGTAAGCATGAACTTATGGTTGGATTACCTAAACTCAAGTTCATTAAGGACAAGCCTTATAATGCTTATAAAAAAGGGAAACAATCTAAGACTTCCTTTAATCTTAAAAAAGTAGTGTCCACCTCTAGGCCACTTGAACTTATTCATATGGATTTGTTTGGACCTACAAGAGTTGCTAGTTTAGGTGGAGTGCACTATGCATATGTGTTGGTTGATGATTACTCTAGATACACTTGGGTGTGTTTCTTTGCTCATAAGAATGATGCTTTTAAAGCCTTTGAAAATTTTTTAAAAAGAGTTCAAAAAGAAAAAGGTTTTTCCATTTCAACTATTAAAAGTGATCATGGAACCGAATTTAAAAATGAATTCGTCAAAACCTTTTACAATGAAAATGATATTTCATATACTTTTTCTTCTCATATAACTCCTCAACAAAATGAGATAGTAGAAAAGAAAAATAGGACTCTAGTGGAAATGGATAGGACTATGCTTTATGAATATAATTTGCCTTTATACTTTTAGGTAGAAGCTATTAACACTTCTTGCTATATAGCAAATAGAGTCTTTAAAAGACCAATTTTGAATAAAACTTCTTATGAGCTTTGGAATAATAGAAAACCCAAAATCTCATATCTTAGAGTATTTAGATGCAAGTGTTTGATATTAAACACCAATGATAACCTTAGAAAATTTAATTCTAAAGTTGATGAAGGAATTTTCCTAGGCTATTCCACCTCTAGCAAAGTATATAGAGTTTTTAATAAAAGAACTTTAGTAGTTGAGGAATCTATACATGTTGTATTTGATGAATCTAACCCACTTGGTCCTAGAAAGGATGTGTGCAGTGTTGATGATATTATAGATGAGCTTGTGGATATGAACATTCAAGAAGAGAATGCTAGCAAGCCTTTGGAACTTGAAGGTCCAAGTAAGGAAGCAAGTGAGGAAATGCCTTAATCTACCTTGAAGGATGAACTTCCAAAGAAGTGGCAATTCAAGAAAGCACATCCTTAAGACCTCAACATTGGTGACACTACAAAGGGGCTAACTACTAGATCTCAACTTAAATCTATTGTAAATTTAGCTTTCATTTCTCAAATTGAGCCCAAAAATGTTGATGATACTTTGAGTGATGAATTTTGGGTCCTTGCTATGCAAAAAGAGTTAAATCAATTTGAGAGAAAGAAGATTTGGACCTTAGTTCCTTGACCTAAACATCATCCTATTATAGGCACCAAATGGGTGTTTAGAAATAAGATGAATGAACAAGGTGTCATAGCTAAGAACAAAGCTAGACTATTAGCTAAAGGTTATAATCAAGAGGAAGGGATTGATTATGATCAAACCTATGCCCCCGTTACAAGGTTAAAAGATATTATAATGCTACTTGCATTTGCATCATTCATAGATTTCAAACTATTTCAAATGGATGTCAAAAGTGCATTTTTAAATGGTTTCATTGAAGAGGAGGTTTATGTTGAAGAACCTCTGGGTTTTGAAAGTTTTGATTTTTCTAATCATGTATTTAAACTTTCAAAGACATTATATGGATTGAAATAAACTCTAAGAGCTTAGTATGAAAGGTTGAGCAACTTTTTGCTAGAGAAAGGTTTCTCTAAAGGAAAAGTTAACACAACTCTTTTCATAAAGAAATCTAAGCATGATTTACTCATTATTGAAATATATGTTGATGACATTATATTTGGTGCTATTAATCATTACCTGTGTGAGGAATTTTCTAAGCTAATGCAAGGAGAATTTGAGATGAGTATGATGGGTGAACTCAAATTCTTCCTTGGACTACAAATCAAGCAATGCAAAGATGAGATCTTCATCAACCAAACCAAGTACATAAGAGATATTCTCAAGAAGTTTGGCATGAATGGATCTAAGTCAAGCAATACTCTTATGAGCACCATGACCAAACTCAACAAGGATGAGAATGGTAAGCCTATTAATGAAAAGCGCTTTAGAGATATGATCGGATCCCTTCTTTACTTAACCACAAGTAGGTTGGATATTATGTTTGCTACATGCTTGTGTGCTAGATTTCAATCATGTCCTAGAGAGTCTCATTTGAATGCCATTAAGTGAATTTTCAAATATCTAAGTGGAACATTGCATTTAGGACTTTGGTATCCTAAGAGGTCATCCTTTGACTTGATTAGTTATTTGGATGCTGATTTTGCCGGTAGTTTGCTAGATAGAAAGAGCATTTTTGAAACTTGTCAATTTTTAGAAAATTGCTTAGTTTTTGGTTTAGCAAGAAATAAGTTTCAGTTGCCTTGTCCACCATCGAAGCTGAGTATGTGGCGGCTAGTTGTTGTTGCTCACAAGTTTTGTGGCAAAAACAACTACTTAAGGTCTATGACATTGAACTTGATCACATTCCTATTAAATATGATAATACAATTACTATAAACCTTAGCAAAAGTCCCATTCAACATTCAAGAACCAACCATACAAATATTAGACATCGTTTCTTCCATGATCATGTGCAAAATGGTGATATCTCACTTGAATTTTTTGACACACATAATCAACTTACGGATATTTTCACCAAATTTCTTAATGAGGAGAGATTAAATTTCATTAAGTATGAACTAGACATGATAGATGGTTCTAGTTTGTCTTAGTTGTATATTAAATTGCTTAATTGATGGTTGGATTATTTGATTTCACATATTTCTTTGCAATTATGTCATGTGATAGCTTGCTTGGATTCCTATTTTGATTTCATATTTAATTTTTTTTGCTATTTAATAATTAATTATTGAAACTATTTTAATAAATTAATTATTCAAAATAACCATAACCTCTTTTTAAAAGATTATCTTGGATGTATTTGAGTTTAATTTTTTTTTTTGCATTCTGATACGTTCACTCAATTCTTTTTCAAAATCTTTCTTATTTTGCAAATTAATAATTAATTATTAAGTTAAATTCAATTAATTAATTATTTTAATTTAGCAAAGTAATTCCCTATCCCATCTCTATTAAATGAGTTAAATCTTTATTCTCATTTAATATTCCATCATTCCTCAATTAATTCAAAATATATGTGCATTAATTCGTAAGAACTTAATTGCAACAAATTTTGAACTTAATTGCAAGTTTTTAAAATATTCAGGAGCTGTCATGGGTATAGTCCCGACCGGGACATGCATTTGCTTGTTTTTTAAATTTCTCCAAACCGATCCCGATCGGGATACAGCTCAGGACGTGATGTCCCAACCGAGATCAGTGCATGTCCTGACCAAGACATCACTCCTTACAGCATTAGGAGATTCGATTTTTGTGCATTAATTGACACTTAAATTCTTTTCAGGAATGATTTTTGAGGTTCTTTTTTACTCAAATTAAATTTTTTTTGACCCTCTCTCTTCTTATTTTAAGTCTATAAATACTCTCGTGTTTCATTCTTAAACCTACACTACTTACTCTTTCAAATTCTCTACAATATTCTTGTCCTCTTTAGCTCTTCCTTTGCAATTTCATCTTTGTTGATCATGGCTCCCAAGAAACCATCCAAGGTTTCTTCTTCCTCTCAAGAACCTACATCCAAGAAAGACAAACCTAGGAGAACTCACTCCGCTTTCTCTTATTTATCTTAAGACATAAAGAAAAGGATGGCTCAATTCTAAAAGAGGACTCTCATTCCCTCGAGGTTCATACATGAACTAACTCTCAAGGCCATAGGATGTTTTAATGAGGTGAATGAGCTTCTCCTAAGAGTAGGTTTGCTTGATTATGCCTTTAATCCTTTTCCTTCATATCCTACTCTTATTGTTGAATGTCTTCCTTCGTACACTCTTCGCTCCGTGAAGGATGATGATGACAATCCATACTTCTTAATGCGCTTCAAATTGGGTAAAAGAGATTACTTTATGACTTGCTAAGAGTTTGATGCACTCTTTGGATTTTCATAAGAAGGACATGTTCAAGTCAAAGCTAATTGGGTTCCCTCTATTTTTTGGAGTAAGATTCATGCTTCCCAAGCTCCTAACTTCTCCGCCGGCCATTCCAAAGCCTCACATCTCAAATCCAAAGCCTTGTGGTATGTGCACTATTTTCTCACTTATTCCATAAATGGTAGAGCTCTTTCAAATGAAACCCTTTCTCAAGATGATATTTTCATTCTCTATTGTATAGTGCACAATGAACCCATTGCCTTGAGGAGATTTTTACAATGGAGATTATGGTTAATTAGTAATAGCTTGGTTGGTGCAATTTGTGTTGGTGGAGTTGTCATTAAATTAGCCAATTTCTATAGCATTAAGCTCTCTACCTTACCCTCTATCAAGCCACTCCTCTTTGAAGAAACTTTCATTAGAAATTCCAAGTAGTTTATCTTTATCAATGACACTTGGGTTTGGAAGTATGACCTTGGTTATAGTGAGCACATTAAAGCAATCTTCAAAGAAATTGAAGATTTTGAAGGTCAAGGAGATGAAGAAGAGCTTCACACTCAACCCCCTTATCCTCAAAGAAAAAGAACAAGGCATAAAGGCACTTCTTAAGGTGCTCAAGCATTTGGTGATGAACTTTAATGGGTTGGGCAATTGTTTGATCGCATGAGCTTGATGGAAGAAAACTTTAATTCATGTTTTGATCAAGTAGATCCAAGTAATGCTCATCTTTAACATGATGTCCATTACCTCTATGAGCAACAAGGATATGCTTGTAACTATGCCCCTTTCACTCATCCTCCTCCACCTCCTCAACAAGACTAGTTTCTTATTTATGTGTTTTTTTAATGTTTGTTATGTGTCAGTTTATGTTCGGTTTACTTTCTGTTCATTTTCGGTTTATAAGCTTAGTATTGTTATGTCTTATGCTTACGTTTGGTTAATGTGTTGTTTCCTTTAAGTTTGCAATTGGTATTTTAATATCATTATAACTCTATCCTCTTATTAATACCATTTAATTTTTTTCTTTAATGAAAGTTTGTTTTTATTTTAGATATCTTTTTGCATTTTGACAAAAGGGGGAGAGAAATTACAATTTGAGTTTGATATTTAATATAATTTTTTATTTTTTTAATTCTTTCATGAATTAAGGGGGAGAATAATAATGTCTTATAATTTCAATTGATACTATCCATTATATCTTTTATTTGGTATTTTTTAATAATTATATCAATTATCCATGCACATATTAAGGGGGAGTAAAATTCAAATCATTTTCATGTATTAAGGGGGAGTTCAAAATATGTTCAAAAGATCACACACACACTTGCATAATTATTTTTTTATCAAACTCAAAATAAGTTTGTCAAAATAAAAAAGGGGGAGATTGTTGGACTTAGCAATGATCAATCCTAATTTTGATCTTAACAAACTTAATTTTGAGTATCTAATATGTTTGCTACAAGTGTGTATAAGCTAGGTAATTTTTAGAAGACAATTTGATGGAGAAAAATCAAGAAAAATAAAGACTGGTATGTAGTCCCAAGCCCTGTCCTGACCAGGATAAAGACTGAGACAAAATAACTCAAATTGTGCAATTTTAAACTATTCTGACAGAACCCATCCCGAGCTCCATCCCGATTGGGACCGTGCGGGGGACAAGGATGTCCTAACTAGGACAAGTGATCTAACTCAGGATTAAATCAATGCAAATTCTTTAAAGATTGGCAGAACCCATCCTGAACGATGTTCCGACCAGGATGGTACCCAGGACATCATGTCCGAGTGATATCCCGATCGGGACCAATCAATCATTCTCAACTTCAACGGTTCTGAAGCTCCAATGGCTGGTTTATTTAAATGTCCCAACTGGAACCAGTGAAATTCCTATAAAAAGCTAAAGAACATTTAATGAAGGAAGATGAAGCTCTAGACAAAATTAATGATCTCCAACAGCCATATTCTGAAATTTTTCAGTATATATACTCTTCATAAAACCTCATTTAAGTGGTTAGATGTGTTGGTGAACAAATTAATTCTTAGCATTCAATTCTCTAAAGCTTTAAACTTCATTTCTTTGTAATTCAATCCATTTAAGTGTGGTTTGTGTGTTAGACTAGGTTCTTTTTCTTCTTGTATTTCTTGAGATTAAGAAAGGGAAGTGAGGAACTAGTTCTAAGAGGATTTGGTTCAAGTGTTAGTCAATAAAATACTCGGGTTATTGGTTTTAAGGGGTGTTTAGTTTAGCTTTTTCAACCAGTTGATAAAGGTTTAGTTTGAAAAAGTTAGGTCGAAAGTGTTTGGTAAATTTTTTATATCAACAGCTGATAGCTGATTGGCTCCCAATCAACTGTTGATTCAATCAGCTCCAAATTGTAGCTTTTTTGAATCAAATGACTCCATTTTTTTATTTTTACCAAATTAACCTTATAACTTCCATTGTTGAGAGGTGTTGGGCTTGGTGGGCAAATGCTAAGGGAAATTCCATTTTATAGGCAATTTGGTTTATTTCGCCCAATTGGGCTGATTGAATCAGTTGCTGATTCAATCAGCTATAAATTATAGCTTTTTCTGAATCAACTGACTTCAATTTATTTTTAAATTTTTACCAAATTAACCTTATTACTTCCACTGTTGATAGTTGTTGGGCTTGGTGGGCAAAGGCTGAGGGAAATTACATTTTATAGGCAATTTGGTTTATTTCGCCCATATGGGTGTTTTGGTGGACCATGTGGTCCTTGCACATTATCTTAATGGAAGTGGATTTTTTTTCCTTAAAATAAAAAACCACATGGTTGCAAAAATTGTTAAAACATCATAAGACACATGATTTGGGTCGGTAACGTTGAAAAATATACAAAACCAAATCAAACTAAAAATATTAGAAAATTAACTGAATGAAGCAAATTAAAGTTTTAATGCTCTTATTTTCTTGACAAAACATATGATTATGTTATTTGTAAGATAATTAAAAGGAAAAAATTACTTTTTTAATTACTGACTTGAATTTCAAGTATAAATTAAGAAAATGTGTATTAATTTATGAATTCAATACTATATTATTATTATTATTATGTTGTTGTTGTTGTTGTTGTAGTAGTAGTAAAATTTAATGTTATTTTTTCTAGTTTGCTTGTATAAAATAAATAAATTATGTCTAAAATAGTCATTTTATATACTAACCAAAACAGCTCACATACATTTTACCAAACACTATTACAAAATAGCTAACAATTATCAGCTATCAGCTAACAGCTAACAGGTAACAGTTATCAGCTATCAGCTGATAGAAACAGTTAAACCAAACAGACCCTTAGAGTTAGCCAAGAAAACTCTTGTTTTTTGTAAGGTTGAAGAGCAAGCGTCAAACTCTTGTATACACAATCAAGTAATAGATTGTTGTAGGTATTCTAAATCCTAACTTAGGAATAAATTAGGTGGAGATGCAGATTCATTTGTGAATCGAACTCTTTAAATTGCTTGTGTTATTTCTTTACTTCCTTAATCTTTGCTTAATCTTTTTTAATTTTCTTTAAATTTCTCAATAGCCCTATATATTCACCCCTCTAGGGCAATTACACATTTTCATTGGATCAACTTAGTGTATTCATCCCAAATTTTGATTTTATTCCCACTTTTATTCTTTTTTTTAAATTGAATTTTTAGTTCCTTAATTTTGTTAAAAAAAATTATTCTTTTGTTAAATTTTGGCGTAAAATTTCGTCGGCTAAAATACTTTATGAGTCAATTATTGCAATAATTTTTTTGTCTGATATATCATCTCTAATTTTTATCAAAACTGTATACATAGAGATAATTAAAATGTTTTGCCATTGAGAATGATATAATTTTTTTTTATCAAATGCATAATTTTTTAAAAACTATTTTTCCATTTAGCCATCTCACTTGAGATCGATGAACAATGCTTTAGAAATTAATAGTGTGTTTGGTTTAAATAAATTTTACAAAATTTTATAAAATTTATTTGTAAATTTAAGTTAAGGTGTTTGATTTAAATAAAAATTTTATAAAAAATATTTTAAATTTTAATTTTTTAATAATAAATTTATTATTATTTATGAAATATATTTAATTTAAATAAATTTAAAATTTATTTAAAAATAAAATAAATCTTTTAATATATTTTTTAAAAGATTTAATAGAATTGAACTCGGTAAAAAATATTTCTTAAAATGTCCAATCAGGAGCATTAAATGCTACGGTGACTAAGTATAATTTTCCAACTATTACATGCCAATTGGACACATGACTTTAAAAAAAGCAAAAAACAATTAATAAAGATAAAAAAATAAAGGATAAAGATGAATGTAACATTTTATTGTTTTGCTTTATTTATTTTTATAATTATAATAATAAAATATAAGTTATAGGTGTTTAGGGTTAATTCAGTTCACTCTAAATTTTTAATTTTATTATTTTAATTGATTATTTAAAAATAAAAATTTCATAAAAAAATTTAGCAAAATTTAAGATAAAATAGAAATTGTAAAAAGTTTTACCGTTAACAATTATAATATCACAATCCGCTATATGTACTGTGTCCACAAATAAAATGACAAATTAAATAGTATTCATTTATTTCAGCCTATTCTTTCTTTTTTTTTTCTCTTTCACTGCTACGGGCTTTATCATCGCAATAGATATATTATAGTTAATACTTAATAGTTGGTGCTCTTTTTAATTTTTTATTGTCTTATGGTTAAAAGATTCGACACCAAGAGTTGACAAAGTATAATGTATATAGTGTTACTTGTTAGCAGAGGTGTGCACGGTCCGGTTCGTTTTAGAGAATGCAATTCTCTGAAATTGCTCCATAATATTGGAGATTTAAAAATTAAAAGTTCGAAATTGCTCCAAATTTTCGGTTCGGTTCAGTTTGAAGATTAAAATTTTTGGTTAAATTTGGTTCGAAAATCAATTTTTCTCTAAATTAAAATTTTTGGTTCAAATTGGTTCTTCTCCAATTTAAAAAATAAATAAATATCTAATTTAAATTAAACTATTAAACTATGAACCATTTTATAATTTTATTATAAAATTAAATTATTTTTTATAGTTTTATTTATAATTATTTTTTACTTTCAAAAATTTATTAAAATTTTTATAATGCACTCTAATATACTGTACAATTATTATATTTTTTATGAAAAATTTATATAAATAATATCTATCATAAAATAATAATAACAACATCATAGCTATTTAAAAAATATGTTATATTACAATTTTATTATTGAAGGTGAAATTAAAATTTTCAAATAAATTGTACGATAATTTTCTAAAATGCTATTTACCAATTTAATATTTTATATTTCTGATTTACCATAATTTAATTGATGAGTGAAATTTTTTATTTCAAATAATTAAAATGACATTATTTTAAATTGCATGTTAAATTTGTAGATCCAATATTAATAAAATTGAACACAATCATTGTAAAAATCTTTATAATATAAAGTTAATTTTTATAATATATATGTATATAAGTCTAATTCTATTAAATTATTAGTTCTAGTTTCGGTTCTTCGGTTCGGTACAATTTGGAGCAGTTCGGGACGGATCTTAGTTCAGAGATTTCAAATTCTCCGGACTCGTCCTAATAAAAATTTTTGAGATGGTTCAGTTTGGAGAAAGTCAAATGGTCAACGAAGATTTTTTATTCTGAAGATTTTCGGTTCGATTTTTTAGGACAGTTCAGATTCTCCAAGATCTATGCTCAGCCCTACTTGTAAGTGATGATTGGGGATTGCTTGGCATTTGTGGTTGTTTTAGGCCTCATAGAATTAAGGCGTTGGTCTTTTTTTTAACAAAAAAGTAATTATACGATTACTAAAATAAGAAGATCATTGCAAAGTTTAAAATTAACAGATAATTACTGTAACCTTGTGAAACTCCATAAATAGAATCAACACCATATTTGAAGATCAACAACTAAAACTAGTTTGTAAAAGCAAACTTCAAGTATGAAAAATCAAACAAGAAAATTGAGAATCAAATTAAGAACTTTGTTGATCTTGAAAGTGGAATACAATCTCTATAAAATTTTTATTACAAAGAATTTAAATCCTCTCATTCGGATCTCACAATGCTTTGAAATAACTTGAATCAAGGGCTTGTTATAGCTTGGTCTTGAATCAAATATGAATTTGGAGAAGAACACCTTTTGATGATCTTAGAAAACTTTGAGACTTGAAGAACATGAGTCTTGAACTTTGAGACTTGAATATGGCAGAGCTTCAAGGCTTCACTTCTTGATCTCTTAATATCCTGAGAGCTAGGGAGTCACCTCTATTTATAGGCATTTGTAGAGGTAGTGCAAGTGTTATGGAATTTCATAACTCTAGTGGTGGGATTGATTTTAACCACCTGTGATGCCATTTGATTGACTCATCTACATCATTATTTAAACAAATAATTTTTTATAATTATCATTTATTTATTATTATCTTAATGGCATTTTTTTGAAATAATTTGATTGGCCATTAAAATAATTTAATTAAGTTAACAAACCAAAATATTTGATTGGTCTAAAATCTTTATAAATTTATCAGACTAAAAATATTTAATTAGTCTAATTAAATTATTTAATAGACTGAAATATTTTATTGGTCTAAAAATAATTTCTGAAAATTTACATGCCTACAAATGCCCCCTCAAGACTTGTTCACATAATGTATTGAAGTGGACATGTCTCGAAAAATTTATGAAATATTGTAACATTTTAATTTTATGCCTTAGAAAATATTTAGCACTTGAAAATAATTAATTGGCATTTGAAAACTTGAAAAACTTTAATCCAAACAATATTAGGATTTGAATTTTTTTTATCCTAATATAATTTGAACTTGAATTTTTTTTAATCCAAATTTAATTAGGATTAAGAAATTGTAAGCCCAAAACATCTTGGACTTGAAGAAATTTTAATCATAATAAGATTTAATTTTTTTTAATCCCAATATGATATGAATTTGAATGTTTAATTGAAGTTTTATTAAGAGTAGAGAATTTTTATCCTAACATAACTTAAACTTGAGCAAAATTTAGTTATAATAGAACTTTGAAAACTTTAATCCTATTATAACTTAAACACAGAGATTTTAATCTCTATATAAAGGCTCCAAGACATGAGAATTACTCACCTCCGTTCAACCTGAGAAAGTATAACCTCATTTTTTTTCCAACAGGTTCATTGTCGTCTTCAGAAATTTTCAATGCATGAGTATGAGTATGTCAAATTTGCATGCATAGACATGACCGCATGCAAAGTGATCTGTCCCAGCATAATCAGAATCCGCCCTTTGTTTATCAGCGACACACCTCTTCATAATTTGCTTGTTTTTGTGGCGTGAGGAACTTGACGTTATAGTTGATTTTTCATTCATTCATTATTTTTTTTGTCAGATTCTTCTTTTTTTTTTCAATGCCTACTATATCCATACTTCACATTGCCATAATTTCATCTTCTGCATAATTAATTCTTGTGCACTCATATGCATTCTTGCTCCCTTTTATGGTAGAACCACTTTGCTTTTTTTTTTTTTCATTGAATTCTTCTTTTTTTTTCAAATTTTTTTCTTTCTGTTCAATTTTCATTGACCTTTTTTATGCCTTTTTTGTAGATTCTTTTTCCTTCGATTTATTGATCAAGTCTAATCACCATTTTTTCATCTTTGAGCCATCAACTTAAAGATTTTGCCTTCAACCTGAATAGTTGTTAAGAATCTCTATATTTTTTAACTATAGACTATTCAACGTTGCCATCAACTCGAAGCTTTTTGCATCACCAACTTGGAGACTTTGCCTTCAACTTCAATAGCCATTAAAAATCTCTATATTTTAACTATAGACTAGTCAACTTTGCTATCAACTCGAAGCTTTTTACATCATCAACTTGAAGACTTTGCCTTCAACTTGAATAGTTGTTAAAAATCTAGATTTTTAACTATAGACTATTCAACTTTGCCATCAACTTGAAGATTTTTTCTTCAACTTGAATAATCGTTAAAAATCTCTATATTTTTAACTATAGACTATTAAACTTTGCCATCAAGTCGAAGCTCTTTGCATCATCAATTTGAAGACTTTGCCTTCAACTTTAGTAGTCGTTAAAAATCTTTATATTTTTAACTATAGACTATTCAACTTTGCCATCAAGTCGAAGCTCTTTGCGTCATCAACATGAAGACTTTGCCATCAACTTGAATAGTCGTTAAAAATCTTTATATTTTTAACTATAGACTATTTAACTTTGCCACCAATGGTTCGTTTCGAAGATTGCAAAGAAATTGATGATCATCAAAGCATCAAGATTATTGAAGATTTAAAGATAGTGCTTGTTCAGCTAGTGTTTTACATGTTCAAACAGCTGCTATTGGTTCTTTTGCTTCACCATGGCCTTTTTCTGATGATATTCCATTCCTTTCAAATTCGTCCTTGAAGGTTTCTCGCAACTTCATCAATCCAACCACTAAGGAACTCATCAATTCTCAATGTCTACTGTGACATTCTCCCTTCCATTCATCATAAAGGTGTACTAAGACTTTACCTTTACTAAGGCAATGCATCCAAAACAAAGAGTTCACATGGCCTTCAACCTTTACAATTATTGGTGAATTCACATTTTCAAAGTGTTATTGGGAGTGGTTAGAAGATGTTCTTAAGACCAACAAATCACTACTCGTGAAAGCTCAAATCTATGATGCTATCATCACTTCTCTCTTTATTAATGACAAATCAACCAATGTCATGCAGTATTTTTATGAACATTGAAGTCCTTTCACAAATACTCTTTACCTTCGTAATGGAGAAGAATCAATTTCTTTATGGGACTTAAATTTACTTAGAGGTCTTCCAACTGTTGGTTTATTTTATGACGAAGTAATTCCTTTTACTAGGGAGCTTTTGGTTCATGACAAGAATGGTGTTTTTCTTCCTCGCAGTTGCAGATACTTATTCCATGCCCACCATAAACTTTCACGCAAAGTTGAAAACCATTATTCATTGACAGTTGATGATTAGATAAACTTTGGGTTTCAAGGCCCAGTAAGGTATTTAGAACCTTCTGAAAAAGATCATAATCATTCAAAGAGAACTTTTACACCAAAGAAGACCTTTTTCCCCTTTAGAGTCATTGACAAATCATTACGACATGACAAGAATTGGTAGAGATCTTTTGATTTGCTTGGAGTGAAGGATCATGGTTTACAAGAAGAGATTTACTTAGCAACATTCCTTTTATGTTGGCTTTGCAAATTTATTCTTCCTTATCAATCTTCCAATATTATTCGCCCCAACACTTTTAAAGTTGCTAATATGATGGGTACAAGAGATGTTTTTTGCTTAGTAGTTCCTATTTTGGTGAGCATTTACCATGGACTATATTAAATATTCACTTCAATTAATGTGAACGATAACAATATTTGCTTTCCAGTGCATTATGTGTATTGTTGGTTGGCTAATAAGCATGACACACATTTTTCTCTAAAAGATAGAAGAAAAGAGAAAAATATGTCTTCATACATTGGACTGAGGATGGCTCGATTCTACAAGAATCCTGAAGTGTACAAGTGTGATCGTTCGGGGGATCACGTCAGGATTTGTGAGCTTATAGCATCGGGGCACACAAACTAATGGCGACTGATCTACTGATTTTTTTTCTGTTTGTTATTGTTTCTTGGAGGGTTTGTCTGAATAGGCTTTGTAGAATAGAGTCACCACCCGATTTGAATCGAGAAGAAGTGAAAAACTCACTTCTATAACTAGAGAATTCAGGTTTGGGGGGTAGGAGTTACTTATCCTGTTTCTTATTATACATGTTGCTTATTTATTCACTACTTCACCCTAGTTTCAATTTTATGATGCTTATCGCATACAAGCATTGGTCAGTTTAAATAAAGCGCATGATAATTGGATAGACGGGCATACATCACATAATAAATAAGTAAACAATTAATTGGATAGACGAGCATACATCACATAATAGATAAGTAAACAATTAATTAAGCAAATACGCTTGTAAGCAAGTAGGCATGTAGCACACAAGCATGCGAGAAATAATCAAAATAAGCAAGCAAATAAGCAAAATGAAAACAGGGAAAGGGATTAAGGATTATAACTTGAGGAGAAGCCTATTCTAATAAATACATCCAAAATATAAATAAAAAGGGGAATTGGGATTAAGGATTACATTGCCTTGGAAAAACCTATTCTATTAATTACATTAAAATAAAAAAGGGAAATCAAAATCATATTATAATAATCCTGCAAATCAAAGGTTAGTTTTTACACACATGCAAGCACACATCACACGTAGGACAATTTAATATATTCCTCTCATTCACAATTGAAATAATAAATAAAGGAATAATTAACGCATAAGCAAACAAGAATGCTAATGTATGTATGATGCAAGATTTAAAAAGTTGGGTACTTTGGTGTGAAGTCATCATTTTTATTATAAATGAGATTTTTATGATGATGTAAATACAAAGAAACAAAGTGGGAAAGTACTAATAAAATAATAAAAGTGATACATATATTATTCTCTCCATAAAAATGTTACCTTTATGATGGAAATAATAAATTTATCAAGGAAAATAATAAAGATGATAAAGATAATAAATATGCAATGAAGATAGTAATAATGCAAATAAAGTAATTGAAAGAATGATAAAAATATTATTTTCACCATAAAAATGGGAACTTTATGATAAGAATAATAAATTTATCAAGTAATAAAAAATAATAAAAATACAATTAATATGATTAAAAATAATAAAATGCGGAATTAAAAATATTAAAATGGTAAGGATGTCATTTTCACCGTAAAAATATATACTTTATGATGAAAATGACAATTTTACCCCTAAAAGGTATAAAGACAATAAAAATCACAAAATGCAATAAAAAATAATAAAAATACAGCAATATTAACACAAATGAATAAAAATACACAACAAATAAATTAAAGTGATAAAGATGATTTTTACCATAAAAACATGAACTTTATGATAAAAATACCAAATTTACCATAAAAAGCATAAATATGACAGAAGTAGCAAAAATGCAATAAAAACC
>CATIWM010168858.1:0-10043 GCA_949671775.1 Mallotus repandus
ATAAACTAAACAAAACAAAACAAAATAAAAACTTTATAAAAATTAAATTGAGATCCTATTTCTTGGCTTTAATCATGGATTCTCTATGGAATTTCCTTGGTTCAATCACATGTTCATCACCACAGAAACATGAAATACAAAAAAAAAAAATTAAAAGAAAGAGATTAGAATGAATTAAAATAATAAACAAAGAAAATTAAATAAAATAATGAAATAAATTAAAAAATAGAAATGAGTAGAAAAAGAGATGATTTAATGAATGCAATATTAATTACCCCTCAGAGTTTGATCGCTGTTAATGGAAGTCTGTGGCTTTTGTTGTTTTTGAATTTTGATGTCTGTGATTTAGTTTGATTAGATCTTATTACGGCAAAGAACTAAAAGAAAATAATGTAAAAATAAAAGAGAGAGGACTGTGTTTTTTGACTCATAGTTAAAAATCAAAAAGTAGAGAAAAATAATTAAAAATTCAGGAGCCCCCTTCTTTCTGTGAATCTTCTTTATTTAAAGAAAAACTAATAAAAATAAAAATAAAATAAATCTAATCCTAACAATTTGATAATTGTAGTGATAAGTGTAGATTATTTAGGAATTATCATAGAATAAAATAACTAAATAAACAAATAAATAAAATAATAAAATTAAATTAAAAAAAAACAGGGGTGTTGGCCAAAAGTGGCCTTCACGCCACTTTATTTATAACTTTTGAATTGAATGGCCGAATGGGCCACCTTGGCCCATTTGACCATTCGGCACTTCCTTTTTAAAAAAAAAAAAATTATTTTTCCCTTTTTAATTTTTTTAATTTTTTAAAAATTTATTAAAAAGATAAATAAAATTCAAAATAAGTTCTAAAAATAATTTACAATTTAGTTCAAAACCAATAAATCTAATTTTACATTCAATTTTTATCATTGGGTCCTCTGTCGCATCCAAACTCAAATTATCCAGAAATTGAATACTTATAATTTTATATTTTGCTGTAGATCTTTCACCTTGTTCAGAAATCTTGCCTTAAGGGAAAGCCCTCAAAATCAACAATAATAGTGATGATGAAATAGGGATGACCATACTGATGATAGAGATGTGATGGAGAAAAGAAGATTGAAGTATGTAACCCGAGTAAGGGAACATAGTGATTATACAAATCAATGGTTACATACTTCAACTTCCATCAAGAGCAACTCTAGTTGATCTTAGTATTAAGGATTCCCTTCAAATAATATGGATTTGTTGTTTATCTTCAAGGTATGAGAAAGGATTAGCATGAGCAATAAGCAAAACTGAACTTTTTCCGCAAACAAATCTAAAAAAAAAAATTCAGCCCGCTAAGTTTGAAAACTCACAAGGCCGGTGTAGAAGGTGAGGTTTAGCACGCATCCAAATTTTTGGCAACCACGATACTGTTTTGAGTTTAGGACTGTCGGGAATACGCTAACTGTTATCACATAGATAGGGTGTGGAGATGAGAAGTCGCCACCCAGAGTAATAACTGGGACAACTTATGAGTGGTGGTAACTCGATTCCCTAAAAGAGAGTTAGCATTACACTGAGAGGATTTTGGGTATGGAATACTAACTTCTTTTAGTCTCTTATTCTTTTAGAATTACTTTATTAATCACTATTTTATTCTCTAGTTACATGCAAATCATATTAAACCCAATTCAAAATTGACTTCAGGACAGAGCCATCTTATGAAAAGCACATAAACAATGTATTCATACAAAGAAAATAATCCTTAAGTTAGTCTAATCTATAATATTTTTAATTAGATGAGCTAAATCTGCATATTTTATTTTACAAGTGAGTCTAAAGACTCATGGGCCTAATTTCTATCCAATTTTAAATTAAATGAGTCTAAGTCTGCTTATTTTAATTCTAAAAAATGGGTTTAAGTCTATAAATTATGAAAACTATAAATTAATGGGCCTAATTCTACATATTTTAATTTTAAAGTGAGCCTAAGTCTATAATTTATAGAAAATGCTTTTAAATTAGTGGGTTATTTCTAATTAATTTTAATTAACCTAAGTGGATTTATGCCTAAATTAGCTAAGTGGACCTAAATTTATAATCTATCCTAAAACAAATAAATTATGGGTCTACTATTCATTTTAATTACTTAAATCTAAACCTAATTACTAATGAACTTATTAATTAAATGGGTCTAAAATAAATTAACTAAACTTAAATTACTTAATTTATTTACAAACCAAAGTTCCAAACAAATTAAAAAACCTAATTTTAATTAAAATGGGCTTATCTAATAAACAAAAGAAAATAAAAACCCTAATATGTTCACCTAAATATAATTCAATTTTAATTAAAAAACCATTGATTTTAATTAAATTACCCAATTGAAACCCTAATTTTACTAACCAATTAATTAAAATAAAACACACAACACACATGATTTCACTATTTCACTATTGGAGCTATTATAATGATCTACTAAAAATTAAAAATTAAAATTAATACAACCCAAAAATAATGATAAAATAAAAAAATTAAAATAACACATAAATACAAAAAATAGAAAAATAAAATAAACTATGTAAACTAAAAGGCTAGTTTTGACTCCACGACTTTGTTTATAGATTTTCTCCATGGATGATATTCCTCCATAGTATGTTCATTATGTAACTCCATACATCATGAAAGAAATATAAATAAATAAAGAAAAATAAATTAGAATAAATCTAAAATTTTTAAGAGAAATACAATCAAGATAAAAAGAAATAATATAAAAATCAAAAGAAGAAAGAATAAATAAAGATGTTTGGATTCTGTATTGATTCCTCTCAAAAAGTGATCACCATTGATAGAAAGTTTGTGATTTTATGTTGTTTGTGAGCTTTATTTTATTTGGGTATAATTCACGGCAAGAACTAACAAAGAACGTGAAAATAAAAGAGCAAGGACAGTATTTTTAGCTCACAGTTAAAATTTAGAAGAAAATTTTTTTCTTTTTTGAAAACCCTTAATGAAAATTAAGAAAAAACAAACTCTGATGGCTACAATTCAAAAGCTAGGAACTCCATGGCAAAGAATCAAGAAGTCTCCCTTCTGTGAAATTTTTCCTTTTTATTTATAAAAAAAAGATAATAAAAATAAAATAAATATAATCCTAATAATATGATAAGTGTAAATTATTAGGGATTATCAAAATAAAATAACTAAATAAATCAAAAAAATTATTTGCGAATTGGCTGAAGTGGCCAATTCGCTAATTGGCGAATTAAATTGGCCACTTTGGCCTAAAGTGGCCATTTGGCCAAAATGGGCTTTTGGCCCCTTTTTATTTTCTCTTTTTTTTGAAAAAAAAAATCACTCTTTTTTATTTTTTTGAAATTTTATTTTTGTATTATTTTTTGAAAATTTATTTTTATATATTTTTTTATTTTTTGAAAAATTATATAAAATATAAAAATAGGTCATAAAAAGAATTTATAATTTAGTCAAAAACCAATAAATATAATTTCACAGTCAATTTTTGTCATTGGGTCTTCTGTCGCATCGAAACTCAAATCATTTAGAAATTGGGTGCTTACAGTTAGATGATACGAGCATATTCTTCTCTCTCCACACCAATAGAGGCTTCTTAGCATTTTGTTTACTTGTCTTAGAATGTATAACTACTTCTTATACTTGAACAAATCTTGGAGGCACAAATGTTTTGTAATTGAGCATTTAACATACTTTTTAGATGTCCAGCGTAATTGGGTGGAGGAGTGTCACTAGGTGAAACGTCTAAGCATGCTTTCGAGCAATGACATGGACTTTTTGATCTCTCTTCATGCTAAGTGTTTAATCGAAAGTCCATCCACTGAGAATTATTCTTGTTTATATTTTTGGAGAGTTTATCCGAACAATGATGACTTGAATGTCAAAGAAGGTAATTTTGATTTTAGTGGAGGTATCTTCTTACTCTTTTTTTTTTTAATTTGTAGACAGCTGAGTTTATGACTTTATGGCCGAAATGGTTTTAGATGACAAGCATAAGATGGAGTAGGTGGGGGAGAATCTTATTCCAAAGAAAGAAGTTCCAGTTATTGCTGTTAATCCTCTATCTCAACCTATGGTGAATCTGACTCTGACAGAGGGTGCTAGTACTTTCAGGCAGAAAAATTCTCGGGCTTCAGAGGGAGAATATGAAGAAATGATAAAGGGTATGGACTTTGTGTTAACCATGTCAAGATTTTCAGATGTCTAGACATGCAAGGATGGATTGAATCTAAGGTTACTAACCTTTCCATCTTTAACTTTGAGTCCGGGATTAGTACTCCTAGTCTCTACGACTCCAAAAGGATATAACCAGCTGGAGAGAGGTGGATGTTGAATATTTGGATGATCAGATGATTTCAAATCTTTTGGATGTAAGGACTTCTTCCTTTCACTTCTTTTGTATAATGTATGACTTCTTGGGTTTTTTTTTCTAAAATCTCCTTTTTGCAGAATACCTAAGGTTTATTGCTAGCAAAGGACATTCACTACTAGTTGAAAAGTGATTATAATTTTAAGGAGGCAAAGTTGAACACTATCGCCTTGAAGTATGAAGACAAGCTAAAAAAGGCTAAAGAACTTCTTGAGCTTTGCCAAATTAAACAGGCTTTGGCTGAATTGGAGGCTGAGAAGAAGTAGTAGAAGATTGATGAGCTCGAGCATTCCCTCTCTTAATTGACTTCAAGAATAGAAAAACTGACTACTAAGTAAGAACTTCTAAGGAAGGAGTTATCTGAAGAAAAGGATGCTCGGTAGAAAGACAAGAAAAGTTATTAAAGGATAACAAAGGGATTCTTCAAGGCTTTCAAGTCCGAGTGTTGAAGGATCGAAGGATTCTCTTTACCTAAAATTTTGAGTTGGACTTTTCTAAGCTTGAAAAGATATCATATTAAGACCTAACAGGTTTGGCTGTAAAGGTCAGCGCTCCGGCAGTGGCTATTCCTGATCAAGCAAAAGTGGGTGAAGGTTCAATAGCTTCAAATATAATTGCGCCTTCCAAGTCTAGGGTTTGACTTATAATTTTAACTTATGTAATTTTTTTTTGGAAATGAATGAAAAGATGAATTATTTTTTACTCAGGGATCTTCTTATTATGTTGCTATGAAATCTTTATTTCATAGGTGTATATAACTGAATAACAATGTTTGAAAGACTGATCAACTAAATAACTTTGAATAACTGAAAGACTGAATGATTGAATAATTGAATAATTGAAAGATTGAGCAATTGAATAACTTAGTACTGCTGACTTTAAAATTATTGATAGAACTTTTAGGCTATTTGTATTCTTGAAATAATGTAGTTTCTTTCCCTAGATATCTTTGATTTTATATGCTTTTCTACTAACCTTTTCAATTATTTGATCAGGTCATTCTCAATTTAGTCTGAGCTTTCTAGTTCTTGAGTTTCTTTTTCCAATGTCCACTTTCTAAATCACTAGATCTCCGGGCTTGAAAGACTTTACTCGAACTCTTTCATCATAGGACTCTGCTATTTTCTGGCACTGACCTTCTACTGTTGTTGCCTCTTGTTCTCTCCATTCTTCTAACATATCTAAGCATATTTGGCCATTTGCATCATTTGTGTCTGAATTAAATTCCTTAAAAACTCAGTAGCTTAGTGACCTTATTTCTACTAAAATGACAAAATCCATCCCATACATCAACTAAAATGTTGTTTCACTAGTGGAGCTTTCTGGTGTCACTATGTTGTCTAGCTTACGTTGTTTGGTTCATCAACCTAACTCCATTTCTTCTTCTAGAGTCTATCTTTATTCCTTGCATGATTGTTTTATTAGTTACTTCTATTTGTCCATTGTTTGAGGATGAGCAACAAAAGTGAATCTAAGCTTAATGTACAATCCTGAACAAAATTCCTTAAAATCTCATTATCAAATTATTTTCCATTGTCCATTATCAAAGTGTAGGGAATTCCAAATCTGCATTTGACCTCTTTTCAGAAAAAAATTCCTTATTCAGGCTTTAATGACCGTGGGCACATCTTCTCTTCTATCCACTTTATAAAATGATCAATGACAACTACTAGGAACTTCTTTTGAGATGTTGAAATTAGGAAGGGTCTAAACAAATCCATTCCCCAGATAGCAAATAGCCAGGGGCTTCCAATAAGGTGTTGAGGGTTGGCAGGTCGGTGCAATAGTCTAATATGTTGCTGGCACTTCTCACAGCTTTAAACTAATTATAGTGCATCCTTTGACAAGTAAGACCAATAGTATTCTTGAAGCAGTGTTTTTTTAACTAATGAATCTCGGGCTTCATAGGCTCTGCATATTCCTTCATGTATCTATCTCAGGATGTAATTACCTTCCTCTAGAGAAATATATTTAGTCCAACGGTATGTTAGGGATCTTCTGTATAAGGTTCCTCTGTGCATCGAATAATGGGCTGCTCTCATCTTGATTTTCTAGGCTCAGACTTTATCAGTTAGTAGGGTTCCATTCTCGAGATATTAGATTATTGGTTTCATCCATTTTACAGCTTCCTTAATATTTAGAATTTCAACTTCTTTAGTGCTTGGCTGAGTTATTTCTTCAGTTAAACTTAGTTTTAAAATATCTGATTGTTTTCAACTATTATCTAGAGTATTTTCCATCTTCTCTTATCTTATTCTAGCTTATTCAGTGTACTTTATCAAACTTGGCTCCTTTTTATTGAATACTCTTATGATTTGATTGACTACTAATTAAGAATCACAATGAATCTTAAGATGTTTGGCCCTTACTTCTATTATAAGTTTCAGTTCGATTACTAGTGCTTCATATTCTGCAACATTGTTAGTGGCCTTGCATGTTATTCGAATTGCATACTGAATCTTAATCTTTCCAGTCTGAGTAATATTATCCCTACTCCTAATCCTTGTGCCCCAAATGTGCCATCCATTTATAGTTTCCATTTTAGATAAATCAGGTCATGGTTACTATCTATTATCTTCTTTTGAATGAAATCATTTAATGCTTAAGCCTTTATTTATTATCTTTCCTCACAAGTGATATTAAATTTGCCTAGCTGAACCTACCACTAAACTAACTGTCCAGATGTTTCTAGCCTTTATAATACCTTCCTAAGTGGATAGTTTGTTTAGATAATGATTGAGTGAACCTAGATATAGTGTCTGAGTTTCCTGGATGTATGCATCACTGTCATTGCAAGCTTGTCTAATTTGGGATACTAAATTTTTGCTCCTCTGAGTACTTTGTTAATATAGTAAACATGATTTTATTGACCCTATTCTTCCCTTACCAGTACTGAGGCAGTAGACTCATGTCCTACTAATAAATACAAGTATAACACTTCTCCCGAAACTGATATGCTGAGTAAATGAGGGGAGGTTAGGAATCTCTTCATCTCTTTAAAGGATTCTTGAAATTCTTTGTTCCGTTCAAATCTTTTGGTGTTCTTTAATGCTCAGAAGAGTGGAAGGTATCATCTAGCTAGCAAGATATGAATCTTCCAAGTGCAGTTATTCGACCATTGAGTTTTTGAAGCTCGTTCAAAGTGGTTGGGGATCTCATGTTCAAAATTACTTCCATATTTTCAGGGTTTTCCTCTATTCCTCTCTGGGAGATCATGAATCCTAAAAACTTCCCTACCTTGACACCAAAGACACATTTATTCAGATTAAGCTTGTTTTTCTACTTATCAAGATTCTAAAGAATTTATTTAAGATCTACAGGATGATCTTTAATATTTTGACTTTTAACAATGATATCATTGACAAAAAACTTCAACAATTTTCCCAATATGGTCTTTGAATTTGGAGTTCATAAGCTTTTCGTATGTTGCTCTTGTTTTTAAGCTAAAAGGCATAACTTTGTAACAATATAATCTTTTGTGTGTAATAAAGGATGTTTTCTTTTGATCTTCTTTCTTCATAAGAATCTGATGATATCCTTGTTCTGCATCTATAAAGTTGTATAATCCATCTATAGCAGGTTGTTAACTCTACAAGTTGATCAAATATTGGAATTGGATAGCTATCTTTTGGACAAGCTCTATTCAAATCAGTGTGGTCTACACATATACGATATGTGCCATTAGGTTTTTTTACCAAGACCACATTAGCTACCCATTTTGGATGGGTGACTTCCTTGACGAATCCGGCTTCTAAAAGTTTTTGAGTCTCATTAGCTATAACTTTCTGTCTTTCAAACGCAAACTTCTTCTTCAAATGCTTGGATCTATATTGAGGCTATGTGATGCACTCTCAGATCAATACCAACAATCTCGGATGCTTTTAAAGCGAATGTCTCTGAGTGTCTATCAAGTATCAAGCTTATGCCTTACTAGACTTTATCACTTAATTCTCCTCCTGTTTTCATCATATTTTTGCATTTTAACTTAAACTCTTGGATTTGATCTATAGGCTCAAGCTTCGTGCCTTATTTTATTATTTCCAATGAATATAATGGGAAAGCTTTAGCTTACTTTTTAGCTAATATATGATAATATTGCTCGGCAACTCTTGAACTCCTCAGATGGTAATGATTTGATCTCCAAAAGGCATTTTCATTATCAGATAACGAATACTAGTGGCTACCCCAGTTTCATATAATACGGATCTTTCAATGATCGCATTATACGTTAGTAGGACATCTATTATATTAAAAGGAGTTCTGAATTCAATAATTTTCTGAGAATTTCTATCCCCAAGTGAAGGAATCGGTTATGCAATTAATAAGTGTGGTGAGCACTAACCTTAAATAGGGTGAAATTTCAAAAAATTTCACTTGTATAACCCTTCATAATATGAAGAATTTCTTTCCCATTGATCCCTTTTGAATTTTACATGTAGCTAAATAGCAAGCAACACATACAAACATCAGCCTAGGAATTTTAAGTTTAGGAATACTTACTAACTCCCAAGTTTGATGTAGACCATAATAGTTATTTACAAGCTTTAATGTAGTTAAGTTCAACTCTTAAATCACATGCCCTAGCCTCCCAAGTGTAAGGCCTCTATCTTGAAACACCAAAGCTCTACCAATTCATCTTTTTGCTTAGATTGGATTAGATGCAAGTTGCCTCTCTAATGACCCTTACAAGACTTGCACTAATTTTATTTCCTTGCAAAAACTTAGGGTTTATTTTTGTGTATGTGTTTCCCTCTTTTTTATGTTTATACATAAAAGTATTCTCAAACCTTAAGAACATTTCTTAAGTTATGTATTTATATCTTAAGAAAGCAAAACCCTAATCATATGATAAGTGTACAACTCATCATGATAAGAACATAACTTACATACCTATCTAGTGCATTAAGAATCATGTAGAGAATGAATACATCTCATGTATTATGTCTACATACATTCTCTACACATATCGATATGATATACACTTTATCTTTGCCATGGTCAACAATATACATTTAAGAGATAATGTATGCCTAACATGAAAAATTTGACTGCACCATTTGTACATGGACTTGGGCTTGGTAATTGAGCCAACACTTGGCCCAAGCCCAATCCATCTAAAAAATGGGCTTGGATTAGGTCCATGGGCTTTCTCAACATCTTGGATTAATCTTTGGTACAAAACCCTTTTGGGCCTAGGCCCATACAACTTAGGCAATTAATCCAAGTTCAATTAGAAACAACACATATTATTAATTTAATACTTTAATTAATATCTTATATTAATTAAGTATAAATTAATAATTAAACCCTTGGTTGAATTATATTTCATGATATGCTAGAATTATTACTTAAAACATAAATCTAATTCTATTAATCTTAAATAATTGATCAAACACTTTAATCAATAATTAGATTAACATTAATGGTGATTTGGTAAAACTCTTTTAGGTATGACTTACTAGGTACATGTCTAATTGACAATGAGAAGTTGTTTTTCACACTTGATATTATTTGAAACACTTTTCCGGTCTAAATGTGAAAATCCCAATTATACACATTTAGTTCTCATAAGTTGTGAGTGACCCCTAGCATTGATATCACAACTACCCAATTAGAAATGAATGCATGTATTGATTCACATAAACCCTTTGGTCATAACTACCATGCA
>CATIWM010168863.1:0-13025 GCA_949671775.1 Mallotus repandus
ATAAGAATAATTTCCAAAAATTATCCCTTGTGAGGTTTAACAACATTTGCAATTTTGAAGTCGTCACCACGAACTTTACCAATAAACTAATCTTAGCTTTACTGATCCTTACCTCAAAACAAGTCAATTTTAACTCTAAATCATGCGATAATATGTCCAAGAATATTGACTATGTATTACCTCAATATTCTCAGCTGATAAAATATTAAATCATCAACTATTTTCCCAAAACTTCTATTTCCTTCAAAGTGGAATACCCTCAAAATATCATATAAACTTTCAAAATAATATTTAGAATATCACTTTTAACTTGATCTCATTTTCATTTTTTTTTATCCTGTTTTAACTCCTATATTATAAAAGAAAATTCTACTATATCATTAAACTTATATAATTCCATTAACAAATAAATGTGGAGTTTCAAGTACACTCAGTATTGTCTGCAATTTCTATCAACTATATTCATAACTAGTCTTAAAGTCTCAATCATACTGTCTCCAAGAATAATCAAATTTTCAATCATAATGTCTCCAAGAATAATTAACCTTTGAATATTATTTCTATTTCCACAACTTATATTCTTGTAAATTATTTTTACAAACACTTAATCTTTCATGCCAATTCATTCATGTATTTTAGAATGTAATAAATCAAACGTTACACCATTGAATAAAAATTTTTTTTAACAATAATTCCTACCTTAGGATGACTAGTACCCTTTAAACTATGTTATCATTCCATAAGATCAATCAACTAAATCTTTCATTCGGCCTTTTAAGACTATACCTTTAGTTTCCTTAAGTTAAACAACTCCAACTATAGATTTGAATATCATATTTTATTTCCCATTCAGCATGCTTGTTTGTGCAACCACCATTTTACTATGCATATATCTCATATATTCCATAACTTTTATACTTACTACTACATAACAGTCCTTTTTACCATTTGGTACCAACAAGTAACATTAACTTCTTTTTGTTCTTCATTTTTTTTTTTGAATTTGATTACACCATGGGATAAGTTCAAACATCCTAATATGCTTCATTTCCTGTTCATCCTTTCATACATCCATTTTTTTCTCTTGATGAAATACACATTCTCTCAATATATAGATATATATATAATTCCCACAAATGACATTTGGATAAATACTTCTAATTTTACAATATTTTTTTTATCGTAGCTTAACTCTTATATCCTTAAATGAAATAAATTAATATGTTACTTTATGAAATAAGAAAAATATTTAGAAATAGAATAATATTTGAGAATTTGATGATTTGAGGATTTGAAATCAAAATATAGTTATGGTTGATAAATTTTGTGAACAGTAATAGAGATATAAGAACTTCCTGCTTAAAGTAAGTTGAATTTTTATTTAATAAAGCAACATGTTAATTTATTTCATTTAAGGATATAGGAGTTAATTTATGATAAAGAATATTGTCAAACTAGAAGTAGTTTATCCAAATATCATTTGTGGGAATTATATATGTACCTATATATTAGGAGAGTGTGCATTTCATCAAGGGAAAAATGGATATATGAAACGTTGGCTGGGAAATGAAGCAAGCTACGATGCTTGAACTTATCACATGGTGTAATCAAATGCAAAAAAAAAAAAAAAGAACAAAGAGAAGTTAATATTACTTGTTGGTACCAAATGGTAAAAATGACTGTTATGTAGTAATAAGTATAAAATTTATAGATTATACGAGATATATGCATAGTGGAATGGTAGCTGCACAGAAAAATATGTCGAATAGGAAATAAAAATTTGAAATTCAAATCTATAGTTGGAGCTGTTTAGCTTAAGAAAACTAAGGTGTAGTCTTAGAAGGCCGAATGAAGAATTTAACTGATTGATCTTATGGAATGATAACGTAGTTTAAAGTGTGCTAGTCACCCTAAGAGATGAATTAGTGTTACAAATAAATTATTGTGAAAGAAGTATATAAAAAAATTGATGAATTTCATGGAAAGGTAAAATTTGAGGAAAGCAAAAGAGAAATGAGTGGAATTTTTATTTAATGTTGGAGACATTATGATTAAGAATTTAAGGCTAGTTATGAATATAGTTGATAGATATTGAAGACAATATTGAGTCTAGTTGAAACTCCACATTTATTAGTGGATGAAATTATATATGTTTAATGGTATAGTAGAATTTTCTTTTATTATATAGGAGTTGAAATAGGATAAAAGAAAAGAGATCGAGTTAAAGTGATATTCTAAAATGTTATTTTGATAGTCTATATGATACTGCGAGGGTATTCCACTTTGAAGGGAATAGAAATTTTATGGACAATAGTTGATGATTTAATATTCTATCGGCTGAGAATATTGATGTATTACATTGTCAATGTTCTTGGACATATTATCTCATGGTTTAAAGATAAAATTTAATTTATTTTGAGGTAGGGATCAGTAAAGCTAGGATTAGTTTATTGGTAAAGTTCGTGGTGACAACTATGATGAAGACTTCGAAATTGCAGATGTTGTCAGACCTCATAAGGAATAATTTTTGAAGTTATTCTTATAAATGCAGTAATAATTGTCGATATTACTTTAGCGAGTTTTATAGCTTGTAGCACGTATGAATATGTATAAGAACTACATAGTTGGGATCTAAATGCATTGTGAAATAAAATGATTTCTATAGATGCGGTGGTCTAGAAGAATTAACCTAAGAAAGGAAAATATGAGATGACAATATTTAATATTGGTGATCCTCATTATAGGCTAAGTGTGGTAAGAATGCATTAAATTTTGTGAACAAAATTCTTTTTAGGGGGAAAGAATTGTAACACTCATACCCTAACTATAAATACATTTACATTCATTATCCTTATTAATTGAATTAAAGTATAAGCTAGTATATATAGCTAGCTTAGTGTATCGGGTCTAGCTATGATTTGTATCGGGTCTAGCCATGACTTGTACTTTAGTCAATGAGCAAGAATTTTTGAATTTTGATGACACTCAAAATGAGTAAAATTATGAGAATAAAAAGGATTAGAAGTAAAAATAAAGTGAAGAGTGAGAATTAAAAAGTTTAGGATGATATGGACTCAATTGAAACAGATAATTGTTCTTAAGACATGAGAAATGTATAAGATATGTGTGGTATTAATTTCAATATTAAATAGGAAAAGATTATAAATGTTTCAATTCAGTCCATAACAAGAATTAGAAAGTTAAGGATTTAAATTGATTAATGGCAAAAATATAAAGGGGTTTAAATTGGTTTAGTTGTTATTATTGTTATTATTATTATTACTATTATTATAAAAAGAAAGAAAGAAAGACAAGATGCTAGAATGGAGTATGTGGCACCCTTTGATTGATAAAAAAAAAAAAGTGAGAGATAAGGCTACGGATGATGGAAGGAAGGAAGGAATAGTCTTTCTTCTTCTTCTTCTTCTTCTTCTTCTTTTTCTTCTTCTTCATTTTCATCTTCTTCTTAAAAAAAAAATTAGAGAGCTGAATTTTCCAAGTAAATTGAAGATTATAAATTTATTCTAGACCACAATCTTCATCTTCAACGGATTTAGATGTTTATTTGGTAAGTAATTTTAATATTTTTGTTAAATTAAGTTAGGGTTTAGAAGTTGCAGAATTCGGGCTTTTGGGATCTGATTTTTCAATCTTATTGTTTTAATCATATCTTGAGCTAAAAATCTTCAAATTAAGTTTTCTTTGATGATATAGAAATATTAAGATGTCTACTACGAAACTTACAGAAATAGAGAAAACCTAATTCTTTTGTTCCAATGGTCATTTGGGGCTGAACATTTTATTACTCAGTTTTCAACTATGATTTGAGTATGGTGGATTATTTCTTAGGGTTCTTCCTCTATACACCTCCAATTGAAGTAAAATCAATTTTAAATTACTTCAGACACATAGTTAATGATCTGAAAAGTTTTATTTGGATATTCATTGTATATAATTATTGGTGAATTTTTAAAGTCACCCTATTAAATCTATCATAGTTGGCAGCTACATATGTTTAGGTAGTTTAGTGATGTTATCATGTTAGATGAATTTTTATTATTTTTGGGTGTTTAAAAACAAGTGAATTATGATCTATTTCAGCTAAACCAAATGGAAATGAGACTGACATACAAGTAAATACAAACAAAGGGAAGGGAGCAATAAAAGTAAGTGAATAATTTAATGTTCTATGTGAATATAACATTTAAAATAAATAATTACAAAATTAATTTGTTAAGCTGATTGGATAAGAGAAATATGTGTGTTCTAATTGATAGATGTTGATTTGTGATTATTGTGTTGATGATTTATTGTTTTTTAGATGAGATTGTACATATGAATGAGATTGAATATATAAATAATGGTTGCTGGATTCGGGTGTCCTGTTTGGGTGAGAACAAAATTATTGTTGAAGTCATATTTGGAGTTTTATAACTCCAAATGGGGTTCCCTTTATTTCTGTGAAAACTTTGAGATGCTATCTACAAAATTGATAGAAATAAAGGAAGCTAAATTTTTCTGTTTTGATGGCCAATTTGGGCAATACTTTTTATTGCTTAGTTTTGGTTGACAGTTTGACCTTGGTGAATTTTTTTTATGTTTCTCCTTCTATACATATCCAATTAATGTGAAATCAGTTGAAAATTAATTTAGACTCATAATACTATTGATCTAGAAAATATGGATTTGATATTCATAATGTGAAATCAGTTGAAAATTAATTTAGACTCATAATACTATTGATCTGAAAAATATGGATTTGATATTCATAATGTGAAATTTTTGGTGTATTTTTAAATTTACACTATAAATTCTGCCATGTTGAAATATGGTATACTTCGGTATATTTTTTGTATATTATTATTTTCTTATATATTATGGGGGAAATATTAATTTTTTTTTATGGAGTGATATTTGATGTATTTAGTTGATGATGATTTGAATAAAGTGCGTGTGGTGAACTCTTGATGTATATGTAAATATAAGAAATATGGTTGAATGAATATGAGAACGCAATGCTACTTGTGAATGAGGTCGAGCCGTGTGCAATATGGAATCCCCTTTATATGCCGTAATACGGCTTAAAAAAAATAGTTGGCAAAAGATTATGGCAAGGTTGTGTGCATATGGGGATCCATGAATTATTGAAAAAAAAATGAATTATATGTAATTCACAAGTACATTGTTGTCCAAAAAAAACACACACTATGATTATGGCAATACTATGTGCATTATGAAATCCCCTTGAAATGTTATAACAAGGCTAAAGAAAAATTTTATACAAGATCATGGTGGACTGTGTGCGTATGGGGATCCATGAATTATTGAAAAGAAGTTATGGTTTTATTTATATAATTCACAAGTTCATTGTTGTTCAAAAGAAAATATTATGTTACTATGACTATGTACATTTTATAAATGCATAGTTAAATATTGAATGGATTGATAGTTGATAATATTACATGCTTGAGTGTATTATTTTTCATAAAATATTATGTTATTTATTTACTGAGTTGCAGGCTCACTCCTCTACATTATTTTTCAGGACTAGAAAAATGGTAGTTTGTTTTGAAGAAACAAATGCATCAATTGCACTAGTTTTTTGTCAGGTGGGTCAACAGGAGGTCGTCTTTACTTTTTTTTTTCTAGAATGTAACATGCTTAATGAATTTTTTTTTTATATATTTTGTAATAAGGTTTGTGTGTTGTATATAAATAATATAAGAAAAGATGTGAATTGTATAACATTGTGTGTTTTGCAGTGTGTGATATGTGCTGCTTATATAAATAATCTTGTTATATATATTGATTCGTGGACTAAATTTGAAAATTAATTGATATATATTAATTATTAGTCACATGTATATAAAGTATGTTAGACATCTTTTATAGGTGTCACACTTATATTAACTATTTTATATTTTTCTTTTATTTTATTTATTCAATTATTATTATTACTACAAATAATAAAAATATACATGTACTCTCCATAAAAATAATTAAATAATTATTGCAATTACTTTTTAAGTTATCACTTTTATATTTGATTAGTTTGCGGTTTTAAATTATTAAAATTATTTGATTAATAAAACCATGTAACAAGTGATTCTAACTCGTTAAGTCTAGTTGGTGCAACAATTCATTAAAAAGATGACATATAATCATATTCATATATTTAGTGAGTTGTTTTTATTATATATATATATATTTATTAAAATCATCGAAGTAAGAACATGAGTGGTTATTTTTTCAAACTAAATTTTCTTTCAGTATAGGGCAATTTAATTGATTTGTTATTTCATGTAAGATGATGACATTATCTGACATGGAATAAGGGTGTTACCCTTTACTTTCTCTTCAATCGCGAAAGTAGTATGCCATTGCAGTGCTAAAGCGACGGCAGATGATGCGTTGCATGTTCGTACTATCAGAAGGTCGGCAATATACGATAAAAACAATGTACCTTAAGCCTTTTAGGGGCGTAAAGTGAGCCCATTTTATTTAATACAGGCCTCCTAACTCCCACCAAATGCAAGCCTATTCACATTGTTGTGAATTGCAGTGTAGTGGAGACTCGCTTCACTCGCAGTGCTTACGAGTCAATCATTGGCGGTTTGGTGATGCCATTGAAACGTTGATGCCTGCGGAACGTGGTAAAACAGCTGCTACAGGCTTGACAAGTGTCACACCTACCGCGATTTCAGTTCATAATCTCTCCACACTTTAGTACAACCTTGTCCAGGTGCCCATTGTCAACGTTGACTTGCAGGACCTCTTAATTGTGCTTTTTAGTGTCACGTTGTCTTAAAGTCCTAGCTAGACGACAAAACAATGCTTACCTTTTATTATTATTATTGTTATTATTATTATATTTATTTAATTTTTTATTTTCTTTTTTTAAATGGAATTTATAATATGTATTATGGGAATTGATTTTTGAAGCGGGCCTGCTGTAAAGTGGGACAATAAAAAAATTAATAGAGACACTTCATTTACTAAAAAATCAACTCAAAAATTAAATAGTCCTATGATTGCAGAGATAAATACATCACAACAAAAAAAAAAGTTAAATAAAAAAATATGAATAGCTGTATAACGGCCGTTATATCCATCACTACTCATTATATAGGTAAGAATCTATACATGTAACAAAAATTTTCCTCTAGCAACACGATAAAAAATTTTGGGCATTAATTTTTTGTTTTGCCTTCCAACTTTTTTTCCTTTTTTTAAAATTTTAATTTTTTTAAATTTATTAATTTAAAACTTTAGATGCACCGGATTAAATTCTCATGCAATAATTTAAATATATATAGCTCATAAATAATTTTTTTTTTTTTAATAATATAATTTATTAAAAATTTAAAAGGTAAAATTATGAAAGTCGCTACTCGCTACTTACTGTTTCTTATTGCTGACATTATCATGTATATATATATATATATATATATATATATATATATATATGAAAATTTGAAAGAATAGTGACTCATTCATAGAAACGTACCACTTCAGTTGTGCAAAGGTTTTTCATGCAACCTGAAACATCAAACTAATGATACTTGTGATATCTAGAACTTATGGTGACTTGTAAGATCACCAACTGCCCTGGCAGCCAATCTCCATCACTTTAATAATATGAAATCGACCTTGCTTATTTACAACTGCGACACATCACTTTACTGAATTTACTCTATCACTAAAAATGATATCCATAGAAGAACCAAGTAGTGGATGTAAAATTCTCACCAAAAAAATCATACTATATGGTGAAGCAACTCAAGCAAGCATGTGGGTTTATTTAAAAATATCTCTGTTCTTCTTATAATTATGAAATCATTGTCCGTATGGCCAACAATGGACGGATCTTCTCAAAAAAGAAAAAAAGTAAGTTAATGGTGTAAAATTTTAATCCTGATTTTGTCCAGTCTGTAATTACAGTTTTTAAGTACAACAGTGGACGAAAGGAAAAAATTTAAAGAAAAAAAGTGAGATTAAGACCTCAATACCTTCACAAAAATTCTTATGAGTCAACACCCACATCGGTTGTTGAACCAATTCCTACCTGCAACCACAGAGATGAACTTCCATTCATGTTCATGTCTTTTAGTTCACTAAGCTTTGTTAACTTCACCTTACTTTCTGCTTCATCTTCCACATTCTGCATTGGCATTGAAGTACTATTGCAATTATTATTAATATTGTTGTCGTTGTTCTCGTTGTTATCATCCTCTTTTTGGTGGTGGTGATTGGCATCCTTTTCTTTAGTTTCAACACCTATCCAAGTTTTTAAATAAATCTCTGCAGATACTTCAAAGCTAGACGGGTTTGCAGGGGGGTCCCGCCTGCTGACTTCATTACGATCATGATGATGATCACCCGGAGCAGGAAGGTTGAGATCAAGCGTAAGATCAAGTGCCTCAGAATTATTGATTAACTTGGGTCTTTGTTGAATTTGCTCTATGTGATCTTGAAACTGATGAAACTTAGCCAATGAAGATGCATCTGGTGAATTCGACGTTATCCAGTGACACCTTTTATGGCCACCTAATGCTTGACCAGAGGAAAAAACACGGCGGCATATTGAGCATTCGTGTGCCTTTGATTTTCTTTTCGAAGTGGAAGCCACCGGAGGATTTGAAACATGATCAAACTGAAATGCTGATGCTGACTTAGTTGGAAAGACTTCTTCATGGGTAATAACATCGTCATCAGCTAGACCATCATCTAGTCCTTGATCGAGTCGCGCTGCGAAACACCCTTTAACCTTCTTGTGACTAGCTCTATGTCCGCCTAATGCTTGGTGGGAGTTGAAAACTTTCTTGCATGCTTTGCATTCGAACAATCCTTTGGCAATCCCTTTAGCCTTGTCAACCGGGGGTGCCCTATGAGTTAAAGGAGTTACAAAATTCATTGGATTTCTTCTCTCCTCTTCTTTACTAGCAGATGCACACGACTCCTCTGGTTCAGCAACGAAAGGATCAACTGTTGCATTAGATAACATCATAAGGCAATTTGCGAGATCTTCTTCTTCGCTGGAAGGGCAATTGGAGTTAAAATTACCCACCTTAGTTCTCAGTGATCTTTTTCTTTTAGACCAACCGCAGCCTCTCCTTTTGCCGTCCTCGCCGTCCGATCCTGGAGAAGAGACAAGAGACTCAGCATCCTCAGAGTTGCATTTGCCATGTTCAAGAAAAGATTTCCAGGACAAGAATTCTTTGCCGCAATTTTCACAAACACGGCAACTTTTTAATCTATTGGGGTTAGTTCTTAATGCATACATACGTTTATTACTAGGAGGCACATTCTCTCCTAATTTATCTTCCCAATCGCTTGCAGCATCTTCGTCGTCCATTTGAACATCTTCATCACCAATTCCATGAGCCCTCATGTGGCCGCCTAAAGCTCTACCACACCCAAACCCTTTTTTGCAAATTTTGCAGAAATGCTTGAAGGTCGATTGTTGATCAATAATCAAAGCCATATAAAATCAAAAAGCCAAAAAAAAAAAAAAGAAGAAGAAGAAGAAGCAGAAGCTAAGGCAAATTAAGAATGGGAAGAGAAGATTGGAGGTGTTCTTGTAGTGAAAGTTGTTGTATGGTTGTATGGTTGTATGGTGAAAAAGGAGTGTAGTCCTAGTTTTTAGAAACAGTAATGGTTGTATTTTTTCTGGACGAGGAAGAGAAGAAAAGGGAGTGGATAAGAGTTGATAAGGAGTGTGGTGACAAGTGGTGGGACGGTAAGAGGTTTAGAGACTTTTTCTACGACATTATGGTGGTGGCGCCGCCGGTCAAAGCCAAAACAACGGAGGCAATGTAATGTATGTGATCATGTGTGTGCGCCGTGCGCGTAGTGTAAGAGATGAGAGTGATGAGGGAGTGAAGAAGAGAGAGTGGTTCTAACTGCCATACCTATTCATATCCCTTCAATTCCAAGCCAAGAAAACTAACCCATGCTTCTCCTTGTCTGTCGGTTGGTTCAAGCTGCTTTTCCACACAAATATGCAACCACATTAACTATAATTGCCTTTAAGAAAATTTTTATTCATCTTAATTTCCTTTTTTCCTACCATTTACTCCATCAATCACACATTTAATTTCCATATGTTTAATGCACTTAGTAGATTAAGATCTTGGCTTAGTTTTAGTCCACTTGTTCTCAGTCCAAAGAGAGAGGGCTATCCTGGCGATTAATTTGTTACCAGTTTGTAATTATCTTTTGTGTATGTCACTAATTAAGTAAATTACATGTGAAATTACCGTGTGTAAATTATAAAGTTTATATGCATATCTAAGTAAATAAGCAAAATAAATATTGAATAAATTAAAAATATTTTGCTTATAAAAAAAGTAAGTAAATAAAAAAATAATAAGGACAAGATAATTTGATAAACATCATATTGCTTGCTATCAAATTTAGAATATAACCGTGGTAAATTCGCGTTTTGCGCTGACCATAAATAATATATATATTATTTTTAAAATTAATTAAATAATTTTAATAAATTAAAATTACAATTCAATTAAATATAAAAATAAAAATTTAAAAAGTTATCGTAATAATTTTATTTTATTATTTTGTATTAAGAGTATATATATATAGTAGTAATAATAATAATTGAATAAATAAAATAAAAAATAGAAAATAGTTGAAAAAACAGATATTTTAGTTGCAATAAAAGATATAAAATTTTATGAAAAGAAAAGTGATATTTTAAATGTATTAGAATTAGAGTGTTTCACATAAAATACAATATGCGTATTTTAAAATAAAATTTTTCATATTTTTTGTTAAATAGTATTGTAATTTTTAATAACTCAACACATAAACCTAGCGAATGTTGAATTATGAAGAGGGATAATTGTTAAATTTTGGAGCATTTAATAGACATATTGATTTATATATATTATTAAAAAATCTCTTATAATAGTTACATCTATTGATAGAATGTAATTCATCAAACAATGCTAAAATTAAATTTGGTTTCTCATTTTTCTTTTAATAATTATAGTTGCTTGTTTTAGCTAACTCAGTTTCTGCTGCCTTGTAAAATATGGAATCCAAATATGAAATCAACAAATATATGTTTAAGAAAAAAAGAAGGGAATTATATATTATGTCTTGGCCTATGTCCCAAACTTGGCTTCTTAATATTATATATATAACTCTTGCTCCTCAAATTATAACCTCTTGATCGTAAATTAATTTAGCTTTTTTGACATACTCTTCACCAGAAAATTACATGTATCCCTAAAAAAAATCTTTATACATATACATATAAAGAGCTTTGTTGTTGTTTCCTTCATAAAGAGAAGAGAAAAACTTAATAAGAAAAAAAAGAAAAACTTTCTTTCTTTTCTACTCCACTTGAACACTAACCAAAGTTAGCTGGAGAATTTCCCTTTCCTTAACTTGTTGAAGATTTTTGTGAATTATATATACGTATATGTACGTATGGGTGATGAAGTTGCAGTGAGCACTTCAATTAGTCAGTGAACTCAAGGCTAAGCAAAGGCAATTAGCTGCTTCCATGAGTAGTGCAGTGGGTTTAATTAGTCTGTAATCAATCAATTATTATCATAATTTTGCTTGGATTTAAAGCATACACAAAGAAGCCAACTGGTTACTTAAGTAAGTGACAGTGACAAGTAAAGAGCTCACTTGCTTACAGTTTAGTCCTTTTACTACATCTCAGTTGCTATAGCCATATTTATGATATATATGATTGAGACCCTTTACTAAAGATGTTAATATGTATATATATATATCTAATATAGGTTAATTTGGATGATTAACTACTGCTACCTACCAGTTCACTGAATGAGTGAATCACCTAACTGATGATAGTTTTTTTTTTTTTTTTTTAATGATGTTATTCAGATGTCATTTTTGCCTTCGATCGCTAAGTACAAGGTGACCCACTTCATTTTATTTTGGCCTTATGTAGCAATTTCATGATGATTATTATTATATACTGCCATAACCTTGAGCAAGTTTTTGAGGTGCAATGTTGCATTCTATTGGTGCAGCAAGTGCTTGTGCTAAGTTGCAATTAATATGATATCATGATATCGATGTTTTGCATTTTATTTGGTGCCGGAAAAACTTAATTATAACCATGAACAAAGCATGGGTTTCTCGAAGATTACGTCTTGCTCATTCCATCTGCATTCCACTAATTAACTTAATCATAAAGTACGTTGCCTTCATTCTCGATCCCCTTTTGTGGGTGCTGCCGTGCTGGTACTATATGCTGGGAATTATTCAGTGCGAGAGATGCAATGATGGTAATCAAACACTTGCAAATTAGTTAAAGAATTATCCTTTAAGTTGATGTATGATGATTGTTTTAAGAACATGAATTATTTGAATTACATTATGCAAACTCGACCCAATTGTCCCCCACAAGTAGTTCAAATAGTAAAAGGTGTGGACATCTAATTTGAGGAGAGCAGAGTTTGAATCCCCCACACCACTCTCTCTTTCTTGTGGTGTTGAGAATTAACTATTTATATTAATTAAAAAAAATTTGACCGAGTTTTTGTAAGTTGAAAATGAAAATTTTTTAAAAATGTATAACAGTTGATTTTTTTTTTATGAAAAGGTCGAATAATTGAAATTAATTGTAATAGGTTGATTAGTTAGAATTGTCAAAATTAGAAGTATTAAACAAAATTATAAAAATTGGAAAAAATATTAAAGTTTTCTTTATCCCCTCGTACACAAAATAAATATAGATATGTATTCTCCAAAAATATATAAAAGTTTGGTGGAATGCTCAAAAACTATGCAAATAGGTTATGGTCATCAAACTTAAGAAAAATAGATAAATAAATAAAGTTGTGAGTTTATTTTAGAAAGGATTATTCAGACAATACAATAGGATTCAAAAATTGAATTACTGAGGAGTTGGATTTCAACTTTGAAGCCAGATCAGGAGGCAATTGCCCTCAAAAACTAAGTTGCACTTGCATTCATTCTGGGGCCGAACCACGCACTATTAAAGGTAAATGGGCTTTTGCTTT
>CATIWM010168976.1:0-22574 GCA_949671775.1 Mallotus repandus
ATACTATATGGTGAGTTTTGTTCGCCTATTTATTTAAGATTATAAACGACACAATTGTATGGTTTGATGTAACTGTAGGTCACCTAATTAACCTGTCTAGGATGTGATCAAGGCATTGGTTAAGGCCGGGTGCGGTTCGCATCTCCCCGACTCTCTTTTCTTAACCATTAAGAATAAATAAAATAAATTAATTGTTAGCCTCAACCAATATTTATGAATTGTGCAATTCAATGGAAATTGTTAAATAAATTGATGTTAATAATGTAATGGTCATTGAATTTTTTTTTTTAAACCACGTTACATTGTAAAATAGCTAAAAAAATTAATAAAAACATCAATAACTGACTATTGTTAATTTAAAAAAGAGCGTTGTCCTTCTATTGTATAATCAATCGAAATCTAAATTATATAATCTCTCTATTAATTAATAAAAATAAAAAAATTATAGATATATCCTTCATCTCCAAATAAAATATTATAAATATATTTAAAAATATATATTTTCTTAAAATTCTTCCAATATTAGCATCCTAAGTGCAAGATAACAAAACATAAAACGAATGCATTGAACATACATATAACTCTATAAAAAAACATAACTCATATTTTGTAGCATATGCTTTGTTTGAAGAAGGAACCATCATTTTCATGAACTTATAATAGTAATAAGAAAAAAATTAAATCTATGTAGTTGAGTTTGATAATTTCAATTAGTGAGATTTAAATCAAAATCTTAGAACTATAAGTATAATTCTGGTGGGTGATTATCTAACAACAAGTACAAGAATACAACATATCAACAACCCATCAGTGTATAATATGTTTGATTTGGTACACCACCAAACTTGAAATCTGACATTATTTTATTGCCTCTATGAGTTAGTTTTTAATTTGAACATTTTATTATTTAAAAAAAAAAAATCGAACATTTTATTATTTTGTACGTAATTAATTCAACAATTTCTAATTATAATTATATTATTTGGCCGCAACATTTTGTTTAAATAGTTAAAATTTTAGCACAAACATTGTGAGGTCTCCAGATCGAGACCTCACGTCCTTTATCGATGTCTCCTCTTTCCATTATATGTAAAAAAATGTTGATTACTTTAACGATATATATATATATATATATAAATTTATCGATGTTTCCTCTTTCCATTATATGTAAAGGCCAGTTGTAGTGTGACTAGCATGATGCTTTGCGTATAATTTTGGTTTAGAAGTTAATACCCCTTTTCTTAGTTCTTAAGCGTATAATTTTGGTTTAGAAGTTAATACCCCTTTTCTTAGTTCTTAAGCTTACCGTTGATATAGTTGACTTCTTAAAGTCAAACACTCATACAAATGCAATTGGAAGAGGAATTTTTAGCCTCCAGCAATAATATTCCTTTTTCTTTTTTTTTGAACCATTCAAATTTTCTATTTATTTTCTTGTTTTGATTTTGTTTTTTACTATTAAATTAAGTTAATTAATATTATTTTTAGCTTAGAAAGATGAATTTCATCATTTTGCATAAGTAAAAAAATTGAATTTATAATTTTTTGTAAAAATATTTATTATTTAACTTTTCAATTTTTATTTAAATGTTGGTTATTAAAATTTTTAACATAATAATATAAAAAAGCACATATGAATTTAGAAAAATGCACAATTTAATACGGTATAATAAAATTAACATATGATGCAATTTATGACTGCAAAAATTCAAACAAAACACTATTTATAGTGTCAATATTTTTTTTTTTACCAAATTATAGTGTCAATATTGGGTGAACCTGTAATGCAAATGTGCTTGTTTTTTTTTTTGGTAATTTGCTTAGAATGGTTCCTTAACTGCCAATTGACTTTACTTTTACTTTTTATAATATTGCAACTTTAATTCTTCCATCAAATGAAAAAAAAAAAAAAATTCTTCCATCAAATGAATAAGGGCAAGACAAAAAAAAATGAATAAGGGCAAAACTATCACAATCAACATAAAATGTATAGCATTTCCAAAAAATAAAACGTAAAATGTATAGCATAACCTAAGTACTTTATAATTTATTTCTGAGTAATTCAAGTGATAAAAAAAAATGAACATTCAAATCAAAAGAATAAAATTTGAACCTCATTTTTTTTATTTTTCTTTTTTATAATAGAAAATTAAACCATTTAAATTCTTTCAATTGATAAGAGAAAATGTACCTTATAATTTTAGTTCCATTGTGAAGTTTAGCAATAAAATTTAAAATTTCGATTTATTTTCTAAATATATATATTGTCACCAGTATACATAAAGATTAAAGAATACGTGGCAAATTAAATTATTTTTTAATTTATTTGATAAATATAATAAATTACGTGTATATTTAAATACAAATTCTTTAATTTTAATTGCGGATTTGATAAAATAAGAATAGGGTGGCATGTTGTAGTTCTAGCTTGAGAGTTCAACAACAACAATAGAAATATATTTTAGTTTTTATTTTCTTAGCTTTAGTACATTTAATTAGTGTGTCAGTATTCTTAGCATCCAAATTTTCTATCAAAATACATGCCATTACACCATATAAGAAGTGGCTATGTGTTTACTTTATGTTATACCCATTTAAATTAACTAATAAATGAACAATGTAGACGTCTGTGGTTGTTGAGAAAAGGGTAAAAATCCATTGTAGCATCATTTCAAAATAGAACTAAACAGAAAGAACTGCTGTATATAAAATTGTAATGGATTCCTTAGTGGCATGGGATGGGCGGATGGCACCACACACAACAACGACTACAATACAATGGACGGTGGCTACATTTACAGAGTGTAACCATTCATTAAATTCCAAACATTTGAGTGGAAAGAAACGTACAATTTTTTAAAATAGAACAAAATACAATGCAGACAATGTTCAGTAGGTCTGATCTGAGACATTTAAAATATATATATATATATATATATATATTCAAGAGACCAACAAATCCTTTTAAAATTTAGATGATAACCCACATTTTATTTAATTTTATCAAATTATTATTACTATTTTCTGTAAGCAAGTAAAAAAAGAAAAAAAGCATTAAAAATGGAGTAAGTTGAAGCTACTAGATGGTATTGATGAGAATTTGGTAGGGAATAGTATAAGATTCTAAGGACCAACCAACTTGACATAAGTAATAAGTAAACCCTCTTAATTAATTCCTCTTTTTCTTCAATTCACTTCTCCAATAAAATAAATTAATGCACCTTTCCTCTATTTGCCACCATCATATAAATATATGCACTTTTCCAATGCACTGCATCTATTGACAATATGAATACATTTAAAAATATTTAGGTCAAAATTTCTCAATCATCATTAAAAACTTAAAAACAATTTTTTTTTCCTTTAAATCAAGAAAGCATTAATGTTTTTTTTTTTAACTTAAAAAGGAGGAGGAAAATATCAATCTCTCAACATGTTAATACTTTAAAACAGTTAACTCCTCGACCTTCGTCAGAAAGCAGAATAACAAGAAATATATGGTGAAGTTATAAGAGAATTCTAGAGAGGATTCAATGAAAAATTTAAAAAATAAGGAATCAAAAGAGTGGATTAATTAAAAGATAATAACAAGATTAATAATACAAATTAAGAGAAAGTGAGAAGTAGGTGTGCCTGCGATGCGAATAAAGCATAGGATACCCTTCACTCACTCTCAGCAGAAAATGCAAACAAACAGGCACGCAATTTTGATAGGATGTAGTGCGGCTCAGATAAAAACCACACTGACAGACAAAGACGGTGGCGTTTTTGTCGCCATGTGACGTTCTTTAAGTAATGTCGTGTTTTGTTTTTGCTTTAAAAATCCACGTGGGAATAGTACAAGCAAGCTAAAGGTGTCGTCTACCAGAGCACGTGGACTAATAGATGGCTGCAAAAAAAAAAAAAAAAAAAGGAGATCTAAGCCGTCAATTTAAACTGATGAAAGTTAATCCGATACGCCCGTGAAACGAGCGTGTTACTTGCGCGTTCACGTATTGCATATGAATTATGACGGTTGCCGCCGTTTATTTTGTTTTAAATTAACCGCACTTTTTATTACTTGTGTTAGTTTAACTGCTGCCTTTCCATTTGTTAGTGCCCAAGGGTTAATTGTTAGTGTTAACATGAAAATGTATTATAAGATCATCATGTTAAAGATGACGAGAAAATGTATTATAAGGTTATTATATTATCTAAATTTTATCAGTTATTTCTCTTACCAATCTCAATTTTAAACGATTTGATCTAAATTTTACCAGTTATTTGTTTAATTTGGATGACAAATAACATCCATCAAATGTGTTCGATCCAATGTGTTGTTGGGAGTTTTTGGAATTCTATCCCAGTTGTTGACACGGAAAAACTATTACATGCTTCCTTTGCACTTACAGTCGAATATTTTTCTACGACGTTGAAGAAAATAAAAATAATTGATCGATGATTAGTTTTCTTTGACGTTCATTGCTTTCACTTTGCATTGCAGTTTGTAGTTCATTGACGTGCATTGCATGAAGAATTTTGCTCGGACTTGCTTGCGGAACATTCCTATCTTTGATTAGACCTGATGAACCAGACATAACTAGCCTCCTACGACATTTCAACTTAGTTTAAAAACAATAATTTCTATGTAAATACAACTCAATAAACATGAAAAAAATTGATTTTAATGTACATTGTTTCCGGAAATTAAATAAAGTACACATGCATTATGATTGTTCTATCTAAGGGATTTCCTTCTTCAACTTTAACACTTCAATTATATTAAATCACGAAATCAGAAACATATGGTATTACCTACCTTTTATGATGGCGATGGCGATGGTCATAGCCCTAGTTTATTGAACTATATGTCGCAGTCAAATATGAACTGCAGCAACAGCTGATGTAATTTCCATAGTTCTTGGATCACCGCTTCCTAAAGAAACACCATGAGGATCTTCTCTAACCAACATGGCCAGAACATTGCGTGAACTCCATGCTTTTGATACATTATTGCCGGAGTCCCCCAGGGTAATAGCAAACACTGCATCAAACCCACCTGCTCCAGGAACTCCAGCCAATAGAACACCCTCCATATCCATAGTAGCGTCTAAAAGTTGAGTTTGTGATTCTGGCTCAATCTGCAAATATTGCATATTAAAGCCATTAACAAACAATGAATGGATGGCAATCACAAAACTAGAACCATCTTTATTGATCAACTTGGAATCCATCAGAGAAGCATAATGAGAACCCATCTGCACGTCAAAACAAATTTACAAAGGTTGACATCTAATCCTGCCTGTGACTTGACACCAGAAAATAGGGAGGAAACTCACATTTTCAAAGAAACTTATAATTCTCTTAGATGGTTGTGCTGGACCTCAATAATCCTTCCCAAACCCATGACCAAGACTAGCTGTAGCTACGCGTTTAATATCAGAGCAGCTAAAGGAGATGAATGCATTGAAATTTTTTTGCTAGTAGCATGCGATGTTAAAGTGATTGTAGAGAATCTTGTATTAAAGAAGTGAAGACCTTGCAACTCAGAGGCATTAATATAATGACGAATGGCATATTATTGTCCATATTCTCTTTTCCATTCATCATCTCTGATAAGTGCCTTATCATGGAGACAAGGAAAAGAAAAATACGCGTCTAGTAAAGTAAAGGACCTACCGGAACACCTGCAGCCTCACCCATGTGGCGCATGTATTTTCTGATCTGAAGCATGGCATTTCTTGCACCTAATAAAGCATTAACAACTGCTGCTTGACTGGGTTTGGTTGCCAGATCAATCCACTGTTCATGCAATTAATGTACAAAAATGAACATTAGGAGGATGCAAGGATCTCACTTGTTGTAAAAAGATTTAAGACTTTGATTAAACCAGTTTAAAAAGCAAAAGTGAAAATTTCACGCGTGAATCAACAAATATCAGTGGCTTCCAAATGGTATACATTGGACAAACCTAGCAGTTGTTAATGTCATTTCAGGGCAATATCAGATTATTGAGAAATGGCAGAACTGGACATTGCTTTAGGTGTACAGAAAACATTGTAATTTGAAAGTACTTTTTGCTGTCTAATGCATTATTATCTTATGGTATTGATGCAAGTTTAATGTCTCTAAGATTAACACGAGTGAAATATGTAATTGAGCAGTTAACAATCATATCTGGATGGAGAAAAATGAATATGTGTTAAATGGAGAAAAGGATGATAATTAAGGGTCATATCACAATTGTAAGCATTGGCACAAGCAAATTATAAAATTATATATGAAAATGATAGCCCAGATATTAAACATCTATATATCAGTGTAGATATGAGAAACAGGTGAACCAGAAATACCTTCTCTGATTTTTCCATGCTGCAGCTGCCTATTGTGCCTTTATATGCATCCCAGTGTTCTTCTGCAAGCTTGCTTAAAATATTGAATTGTGTTTCAAGTGCTGAATTTGCTTCTGACAACTTTCTCCATGTTTCTTGGGAATTCTCAGGGTTAGACTTCTGCCATTTCTTCACAGCACCTACCATTGATGGTGTGGATGAACCTCCAGTTCCTGGTTCCCCTAGCATCTTCAGAAGGAAATTAAAATCAGCAAAAAGCTAGCATGTTTTTTACAGACAATGAAACACTTAATAATATTCAGAGCTGTTGGTTTCCTCCTTGCTTTAGAATGCCTGGTTTCGGCGTTATTATTCATATATTCATTTCCTCAGGAGCACTCAGCAAGGAAGCATAGGTTTCTCAGAATGCTATACAAGTATGATAATTTGAATCCACATTGCAAAATGAAGAGACTGCAAACTCACTCTATATAAACCAAGCGAGGGTTTGAGAAAAGTATGTAAAGAACCAAAAAAGGAGGACACCGCATATTTACAACAAGTAAAATATTTTGTGCGTCTGTTTGTTTTTCAGAAAATTGTAGACTTGTTGATGTAATAGGTAAACAATTGGAATATCATTAACTCCTAATTAATATGCTATTGCTAAACATGCAAGCAATTGTAAATATGTACATTAACATAAGCATCAAACAGTATATCTTGAAATGCTTACCAGGTTCATCAAGGATGGCAAGGAGAAAATTGTCCTTTCATGGTCCCACCTCCCTTTTAGAATGTCAGCAATAACTTCTTGTAATGGAATTCCTTTCATGGCATCCTGCAATATTTTACAGAGGGAAAGAAAATAAAATAATTGTGGAAGTTTCCATAAGGTGCACACTAAAATTTTTACCTATGGTTATTATAAGAGTTTCTAAGGTTTTTCTTTCCATATGCAAGCTTAACATTTGCTGCCAAATAAAAGTCAAGAAACAACAAAAAGTTGAATATATATTTATTTCTTTTTAGAATCCAAAAGTCACCTACTGTCAGTAATTACAAAATAAGGAGATGTTTAGAGCAAATGTTCAATTCTAGAACCCAAAGAGCCTACTTATTTTTTTGAAGACTGAAAGGCAAGTCAACAAGACAGTTTATTATGAAAAACGATAAGCGACACCAATTCATATCTCCTTTTAATAGCTCGACAATTCAAATTATGAAAAATATCTGAAATGTAAAGCAAAGAGACTCACAAACTGCCTACAAATGGCACTAAATAACCAAGCCTCAAATTGAATTGGCACATGATAAAGCATGTGCTAAAACTCCTTTAAACAGTTCCAGGATTTTTTTTTTAAAACCAAAGCCCTTTGCATAAAGACACTGGTCAGATACAGTAGAATTTATAGGATAGCTTGCGTTGGTTATGGATTATTTTTTTCCCCTACATACAGTTGAGAGAGGCAATCATAAAATGTGTAGAGCTGCCAAGTCCAATTAAAAAAATTTAAGGACAGGGAATGGAAGAGAGCTATAGAGAGTAAGGAAAAGGCAGCAAAACCTGAGCAGTGGAAAGCACTTCTGGTGAAAAGCGGACATAACGATGACTGCCGTAAACTGCAGAACTGACATCAAATCCACTGCCAACCTTCCCTTGCGCAATACAATGAGCAGTTTGAGCTATAATATGGACGACATCAAGATCGCGGGATTCCTCATCTCTTTGCAGGGTTGAAAGATCAACCACTCCAAGGTAATGAAGTAAAGCAGCAACCACTGCAGTGGTCATTGCTGCTGATGAACCCAGTCCAGTTTTAGCTACCTCAGGTTTGCAGGTTTGTCCATTTACTTCCTCTGCATTGAAGGTGATTGAGGTGAAAGGTGGAAGTGCAGCCAACGATTCTGGTGTCAAAGGGAGTCCACGAGCTTCAATCTGTGAACAAGGGCAAGCACGCTGACAATACTAAGACAATTTAGAATAAAATGTACAAGTCGAAATCCTGAAAGCCATACAAGCAATGCATAAATCAGAACCAACCACTAAAAGCATCTCATCTGACAAATTCTTATAGTCATCTTCAAAAATGAAAATTGTTGATTGCAAGGAATCACAAGTTTTGTCACATTATTTAATAAAAGAAAAGCCAAATTGAACATCCCATCATGGGCTAAGAAAAAAGAAATAAGAACAAAAGCAAAGAACATGTGATAAAGGGCAGGCACAACCATTAAACACTGGCACCAAGTAAAATGCCTCCAAGAGATGAAGCATGTAGATGAAACAGCATTAAACAAGCAAAATAAGAGCAAAAACCTGGTTTCGGTATGAATAGAAGTCATTGCAACCCAAAATTGTGATATCAATACCTGCATGGCCAACCTATTTGAAACATTAGACTCTTGAAGTTCCAATGCTCTCTATTTTCCCAAAATAGAGAGAGAAAACATGATACATGAAATATGAAACATTACCTTGCAAGAGCAACTTGTTTAAGAAATCCTTCTTATCTTTGCCCAATGTTGCATGAGCAGCTGCTACAGCATATTGCACTGCTTGTTCCACAAAAGGGTTCCTTGATTCACTAAAATATTATTGGACACCAATAAAAATTACATCAAAAATCATTTTAACCATATGTTCCTTCAAACTCGATAAAAAAATATATATGTTTCTTCAGAGATCTGCATTATGGCTCATTTGGACTAAGCATAGTTCTCCCTAAAAACCTTAATGTGCTTGATGCATATTACAAATGAATGATGAAAGTTAATATGGTGATTAGGAAGATAATATGTTGAACAACATTGGTACACTCAAATAAAGATAAAAGACAAACATATGTGTAATAATGAACACTTACCTGGAAGAGACAGGCTGAAGAATTAAATTCTTCAGTGACAACTTGTAAGTGCTTTCCCTAGAAAGTTGAGGAGAAGTTAACTTCACATCAGTCCATGCCTGAAAGGTGATACATGGAAACAAAGGACTCAGGAAGAATTTAACAATGCAGTGCCAATGTTTCTAAATGAAACACATCTATAAAACCTTCAAATCCAAGATACAATTACGATCAATTTCATGGAATTATTGATCAAAGAATAAAAATATAAGCAAACAGTTGAAGTAAACCTCCAATTGACTTGATTTAGATGGGATATGGCAACAAACATAGTCAAAAGTCAAAATACACACACCCATATACACATACAGAGAGGAGTTAAAATAATAGACAGACGCACCCATGCCCAGCTATCAGGCTTAATTTCATCACAAAGAGGCTTCACAATGGCATAGAATCGAGCATTAGTGCTAAGCACAATCCCTGCATTTGGTCTTTCCAATATAAGATAACCCCCGGTCATCAACACCTTACCAGGAGCAGAAGCAACTCTGTGACAATAAAATCAGCAAGCAACGCCAAATGTCAAATAAATAAAACCCATATAAAAATCTCATAATTTTTAAAACAGCAAGAAACACATAACCATATATCAATAAAAACTACTCCAAATTAAGCAAAAGTAGCGATCTTTGGGCAGAGATCAACGAAGATTGGAGGATTTTGACTTACACAGCCATTGCCTCTTGACTCTCTGATCTCTGAAGTTTGGCAATCTGACTTTGTTTAGCTGTAATTAGTGGCAGGAAGCCTGAGGCGAAGACCAACACGCACTTGCTGCTCCTTTGTATTTGCCGCTAATAAAAAAAAGGTCGTAGACATAGGATAGGACCCACATGCATATTCTTGCCTTTGTTAATGGGCAGTTTCGTCTTTTTCACTTTACTGTCTTTGGTTATTGCTGGTAATGTTTGATTCCTGAGATTGGCTTCAAACTGGCGACAAAATTAAGGATCACTTGCAAAAACAATCATAAAGGAGGAAACAGAAAGGTTGAGAATTTTATTTTTATGGGTTTATGGTTCTTTGCTAATAGACGATCACCATGTGAAAAGTCTATGATACAATGATTTGTGTTGTTGATAATGATAATGATGATGGTGCATGATGCTAAAGTTGTTACCTTTTTGTTGAATTGCAGTGATGCAGTTATAGGGTTTCTTCTGTTGATTGATCATTATATTAAAGATGCAGAAATTGGGAGATTTCAAATTGCCCCATTTCTTCAATTACCCACCTTACTTCACGTATTTGCTTTCTTGCCCTTTCTCCTGCTCCAACAGTTTCCCTCTATTACAAGTGCTTTCTGAATTTTTATGTCTTTAATGCTGCATTTTTTTTTTCTCGCGTGACTGTGTCACTTCCTTTTTTGATTGTAATTTTCATTTGATTAGTTTGCAGCCCGTCAGGGATACACGAGAGAAGCAAGTGCAGCTCTGGAAAGAACTTATACTTGATTTTTGTAGAGCTCAGAAGATATTTGTTATTGAATTAGAACAAGAATTTCCTCTGTTCTCTAATCCTGTGATTGAAAGTAAGTCCTTGTGCACTTGTATTGTGAACAGTACCATTGTTTTTTGGAGCTTTATTGATTTAGTAACGGATTTGTGCTATATGTGGAGTTGTTTTGTTGAAAAAGTGAGCTGTTTAATCATCTAGTGGTTTATGGAACTTTGGAGGCTCTTCTTAGCTAATGAATTCTGCTTGTGGAAGTTATATAATATGATTTATAGGTCTTCACAATTTGCATTTTGAGCTTGATGATCTTTGGCTATTTTTAAATTTGGCAGAGGTCGAGTTTTGGGAACCATGGTGTGTTTCTTTGAATGTTGTTCATTGAAGGCTGGGATCCGGTAGATTGAGTCTCACTTTTCAGCCTCATGCATTGGACATTTCATTAATCTGTTAAAGCCAGCAAAATTTACATTCATAAAGAATACATTGCTTTCAAATTTGTAGCAATTCAGACATGAATTACACGTTGGTATGGTAGACATAAATATTATATTACCCAAACATGTTTGTCATTTATTCTAAGACAGATTAAAAGGAACTAAAGTAACATGGAACATGTAGCTTAATTGGTGATGAGGAGGCATGAACTGCTTATTGGTGTATTATCACTATGCAGGTTCTGTGGTGCTAATGTCATTACTTTGAGTTTAGTCTGAAAGGGTATGCGAATACTGGATTCGGATCAGTGTTCCCTCTTGGAGGGCTGATATTTTATATTAAATGAGCAGAAATGTGCAACTACTGTTCATAGGGCTATTTTATTTATATTCCTAATACATCCGGTTTCACTTCTAAATCTTTTTGTGGATTTTGTTTCTATCTGCATTATGTTTTACCTCTTTTATCCCTCTTTATATAATGCAGGATCTCTCAGTCATGAAGCTAGGGCAGCATTCCTTTCTGCATTAGTTTCAGAAGGTTAGTTTTGATCATGCTGACCTCAACCTATCTGTTTGCTTCAAGGGAAAGTGGAAAATAAACTGCATTGACAGTGCAAAGATCTCTCGATTATTTCTCTTTATTTTGCATTTTCTCTCCTGGTTGCTGTTCTGTGAATTTAATTGGTTAATTTCATTTAGTGTTGCTTACTTGTTACCGGGCACTTGTAATTGTAAGTCACAACAATCGAATTGAACTTAACCACTGCCTGTTTGGCACCATGTTAGTACAATTCTTTGCTTGATTCTTAATTTTCCTTCTATACTAAAGTAAAAATAAAGATGAAAAAACAAAAGGAAATAATAAATAAATAATCTTCAAACTGCAGTGTGACCCTAGATTGTCACTCTCTTCATGTTAGTTCTTCTGTTATTATTACACTATAATTTTTTTATTCTTTCCTTAACAAATTGTTGCTTTTTTAAATGCTGTTGGGTTACACAGTTGAAAGATGAGAATAGGAATCAAGGGTCATTCCAATTAAAATTTTTTTATCTTTTCTCATGGAGGAGTGAGAATCAGGTTGTAAAGGCTTCTTATTCTCATTCCTTTAAATACAAATAACAAATATTAGAGGAATGAGAATGTAAGGTTGATTCCTGTTCATAGACTTTAAATGTTGGTATCCCAACAGAACCATCTTAAACACCACTCTTTTTACATATCATCTAAATTTTGTCAGCTTTTCAATTTTCAATTATTTAGTTTTCCTTTCCCTTTAACAATAGAACTCGGAGTTTCCATGTCGTTTAACTTTTTTTGTGCATACTCCTTTGAGATGGTTTGAATTGATGGCGATGAGCCTATGATAGTGATAGTTATCTGTGAGCATCACTTGCTGTGTTATAGACCAATGGTGGCTGTGGAGGTTGTAAATTTGTGTTCGTTGTGAAAATTGGTGTGCGTCAATGGTGATAGCTAATCTATTTATATCCATGTTGTTTCAACAGGTCGTGCAGAATGGTTAGATAAAGGACATCGGAAATGCCTCATTCTGTGGCATCGTATTCAAGATTGGGCTGACATTATCTTACGTTTTGTGAGTCAAATGTGTTTTTTTCTACTGTACCTTGAGCTGGGATTTGCATCTTGAGAATTCCATCTGATATGCTTCCACAATTCTATAGGTGAAAGACAATGGCTTACAGGATGGTGTCATGACTATTGAGGAAATGCGCTCAGGAACTGAATCTCGGGGAATGGGTAAAATTTATAAATCCTTTGCATCAAGGGATCGTGAACTTGACTTCAGAGAATTCCGTTGTATTAGTATAGCTAAAGGAACACTATAATCTATACGTTCTCTCTCCACTAGCTGCCTCCTCTGCATTTTTAAACAAGTTTGCAATTTCACATGCATTATTCTTGTATATCAAGCATCATATTGTACATGGATTGATTGGAACTAATCTTTGTACATCAGAGCTTCATGGGATAGATCGAACGATTTTGATGAGGGCATTGAAGTTACTAGAACACAAAGGGAAGGTCGCAATCTTCAAGGGAACTTCAGCTGATGATGAAGGCGTGAAATTCTCCATATAATATTTGAACTATCATATTGCAGGATAGTCTTTCTGGATATATTTTTAGATATAATCAAACCATATACATTTTCTTCACGCATAATGGAGCTTTGAATTATAAAGTGACGGCTCCCTTGTTATCTCCCAATTTAACTTAAGCTTCTTAACATACTTTATTATTTTAAAGCCATATCTTCTTAGAAAAGAGTTCCATCAACCTGCCCTTTAAATTGTTCCTTTTTCCCCTTTTAATGTATCCCTATAAGTTGAAAAACTTTATTTATGTTAAGCTTTTTTTTTTTTATCCTCATTTTTGTTGTTGTTCAAAAGACTAAAGTTACATGTGGAAATGGCATAAGATGCAATAAATAAATACTGGCTTGACAATTTTTGGGTCGGGACCATGCTCAAAAACATCAAAAAATAATGCAGATACAAATATTTTTTGTGTATTTAAGCTGAGGTTTGTAGTTAGCAGCTATTTTCAGTAACATAATGAGCTATTTATAGATAGCTATCAAGTTGAACTCCCATACAGTTTTCTCAACTTTGTTCACAGCCATTTTCTGTAAAATTACTTGATTAATTGATGCCAATTATTGCTTAACAAGCCCTTGTGATCCACCCCGACTGCTTGGTTTAAGTGGTTAAAGGGTATCCATGATCCTTGAGATCATAAGTTTAAGTCAACGCCTAGAGTTGGCTATTTCCAGTCACGGGGTCGGTTCCGTTTAGAAGTAGAGGGTTCAGATCTCCTCCCCCTCCACCTCAGAATTGTAGTTCAAAAAAAAAAAAGCCTTGTAATCCTACTTAAATCAAATTGGATTAGTCAAAGTTGAATGAATTTTGAATACCGATAGTTTGGATAAAAAAAAAAAAGTTTTACCTTCTTTCACAACTATAGATCTTTCCCTGATTTTTTTTTCTGCTTCATTAAATATAGGAAATAAGTATTTGTAGTGAACAGAAATTTGACATTTGTAGCGAACAGAAATTTGACATTTGTAGCTCTGAATTTTAAAAGATTTGGATAGAGAAGTTGAGCTTTTCTTCTACTGAAGGTGAAATCAGTTGATAGGTGAAAAACGACGCATAAACCACAAAGCATTCTTTGATTATTATTCATCTGATAATTAATTACATACACACTTTCCATCTTATTCCAAATAAAACAAAGTTACTTCTGTTAATATTTTCAATCTATTCTTTTTTTATTGCACATCCCATGGCATGATTCCAAGATTCCTTCCGATTTGTTCATATTTTCCAACTTGTTAACATCTGCAAAAGATAAATAAGAAAAAAGAAAAGAAAATCATGTTAATACATTAAAAACCATGAATGAAAGAGCGTTTATATGCATATATATATACCTGTGTTTGTGTCAAAGCCGCTGGAGTCAACACAATTATAGGTGCAATCATTGGCAGCAGCAGAAGATGAACGCTTGCATCCTATTATACATGTGGTCACATATCGTCGAAAAAGGAATCGCATCCTAAAAAATTTGGCTCAATTTACTAAACAACCCACGTAACATAGCTTCGCACGAGGAAGAGAGGGAAGAGGAAGAGTGGGAGGAGGTAAAGCAACTTCCGGAGGGGGAAGGGGAAGGGGAAGGGGAAGGGAGGGAGGAGGTAACTCAGGCAGTGTAGGGGAAATGGGGAGGGGAGGTGGTAAAGCAACTACTGGAGGTGTAATGGGGATGACAGGAGGTGGCAAAGCAACGACTGGAGGTGAAGTGGGGTCGACAGGAGGTGGCAGAGTGACAGCTGGAGGCGAAATGGGGACAGCAGGAGTTGCAGCGGGGACAACAGGAGGTGGCAAGGCAGCCTAGGAGGAGTAAGTGGGAGGAGGGGAAGAGATAAAGCAGCTATGTTTTAAGTTTACTTTGAAATTTCAGGAAATTAATTTAATTGTGGAAGGGTTGGTAGGAGTTGTCAAACTCTTATCAACGTGGGCGGATAATAAATACACTTGATCACTGAATTACTAGTTTAACGATATAAGATTTATGTAAAACTGCATTACATTACATTAGACTATAGATTAATGAAATTTATATGAAGTGTGATCTTCTTCTTCTAGCTATAACCATTCAGTCAGCACCATCACCTTCCTCTTTTTAACTCTTGTAATGCAACCACCACCATCACACCATAAGCCCAAAAGAGTGCCACCAGCACCACAACAACAATAATAGCAACGCTCTTCCCACTCAATCCATCACACCATCACCACCACCGCACATATGGTCAAGAGGCCTGCTGCACAGACCTTCATTCCCATCAAAATCAGACTTCGAAACTTGGCCAAACCGGCTGGAATCAACCCTGACAGCTTGCTATCCGCCACAGTGAGCCGTTTTAACCGGCTTAGGTTGCTTGACCGTACGGGATTGACCCAGACAGGTCATTTTTGTTCAGGATGAGACTATTTAACTAGGTGCAGTTTTCAATATTTGGAGTTATTGCACCTAAGAAGCTTCTTCTGGAAAGATCTAGATTAATTAAAAGACAAAAAAAAAAAAAGGAAAACCGGCTGCAGATTTGAGGAGGGATGGAACCGGCGAACGAATTGTTTGGGAGAATTAAAGTTACAAGGCTTTTACAATACTCGAAAGACTCTAGAAGCTGGCCGGAGAGCTGAAAGCCTGGATGACTAAGTTTCCCGTATCATCCCAGCAGGAAACACCATAAAGCTTGCAAATTGTGCTGATGATTGTTCTTGAAATCCCAGGATGCGAGTGCACCCAGTGGATCAATTGTCGAATTCTTAAAACCTTCAAGGCAAGTCCAATCTTGAGTGGCACAACACTGAGCGAATATAAACAGCAGGAATGCTGATAAAGAAACAAGGACCTTCATTTTCTTTTCTTCGGTAATGAAGATAGTGCTTTTGCCAATCGAGATTGGCATTGTTGGGCTTGACTTTTGAGGATGTCGGAAGTCTATTTGTTGTTGTACTTACTGACATGTCTGGGATGTGCTTATCAGATGAACCAAGGTACCTCCAATCTAATGTTTGGGATTCTAAATCTCGTCAAAACGTCATAATTGCCCAAGCTGATTATGTTAACCAGGTACCTCCTGATGGCTATTTATCCTACCATCAGGAGTTGAACCATCTGACTAAGGATGAAACATCTGAAACTCAAGACTATCACGTCGGAACCAACATGCAGATTCTAGTTCAATGGGCTATAGCACAAAATAATGATAACCACATCCAACCAGCAAACCATCACAGGCACTTGTCGGCGATGCATTGAAAAAGTAAAATTATCGTACAAAAAAAACAAGCATCCTTAGATATTATTAGGCACGTGCTAAGACAGCCTCAATTATTCCTCCAAAAAGAAAACCTCAAGTCACAAAAAGAAGTTCTAAAATGTTTATTGTTATTATGAACCAATGAAAATATGGGCAGAAACATGAAAAATCCTTGGTATATCAAGAAATCAGAACTTTGTATTCCAGCTCCAACGAACTTGCAGCCTGTTCAATTGACGATCACAGAAACATCAAATTGTAGCTCTCATCCAAAACAAAACTACACAAACAAAATGCAACAATCCTGCCCCACAACTTGAGAAGAATCAGTATTCTATACAAAAATGTTAAAAAACAGAATCATTGCGGGAAGAGATGACCATCTTCACTAACATTTATTTGTTTTCATTTTCAGATCACTTTTGTTGGATAAAAAGTTTTCCAGAGTGGGGTTTTGTTGGAAGCTTGCCACAATTGCTTGCTCATGGAAGCACAGTTCTAACTTCTTTCCTATCTGCTCCAAATGACTGCAATAGAAATCAGAAAACCATCTCTATTAAGCAAAAAAATAAAAGGCTGCTGATAGTTCAAGAAAAACAGAAGTACCGCTATTGTATATTCTGCAACTGAAAATCAAAATGTTTTATATTTCACTTTCGTGGCATATTGGTTGAAATAAACAGACATCAAACTAGCTTTATACTTCACTTTATGCTCTTCTGTTTTTCTTTTTACAGTCTGAACTGATATAGAGGTACTTTAGCAGTTTAACAGTGCCCTTAGTTCAAAGGATATCCTAATTGTCATATAGAATACAATTAAACCCAACAAGTTGCAACTAAACACTCTCTACCCACAATTACACTCCAAGGAAAATATCGATTACCTCAGTTCCTAAACCTTTGACATACACATTTGTGAAAAGTTCTGAAGGTTCTGGCATTGGGCTCTCCTGTAAATACAAATTTAAAGAAGCAAACATAAGGAACCATGAGGATCAGGCAAGTAGAATTGGTGAACCACAAAAAGTTTCATTCAATAGACATGGCATTCCTTACCTTGGCTTGAGCAATAGCATCATCTACTTTTTTTCTTATTTCTTTCTCAATATCCTGAAAAAATATGAAAAACTATCTAATTTTAAAAATCTTACACATGGAACCAATAGAGAAGGGATGGTACAAAATAAAATTTGGAAAGACAGAGTACTTAAAGTTCAATCAACATGCCAAATAGCAAAGAATTCATCCAAGCAAATAATGTAACTAAATTACCTTTAGCTCTTTCTCAGTAGCTAGATCATGGGCTAATATCACCTTTCTTATTCTTTCAACTGGATCACGTTCCTGAAAATATAAAACAAAGACATACCTAAGAGAAACATCCAAAATTGAGATTAATTTCAGCATTAGACAACAAAATTGACAACATAAATACCTGTCTCACGCCACTGATCTCATCACGAGTACGGTATGTGCTGCCAGGATCAGACATGGAATGACCATGATACCTGTAGGTATCCATTTCCAGTATCTGATACAAGCATTGACAATCAAAATAAACAATCAACCTACACTACTAATATATGAGTAAAATTTTCATACACCAGGTAAGTTTAAATTATTTTACTATATCTATCCACTTGAATACCGACAAAAGCAGATTTCATAACAAAGCATTTCTTCTGGAATTCAAACAAGTTTTTACACATTTGATTGATAGATGGATTCCAAACAAATGGATTTGGAATGATGTTAGCAAATTCGTTTATAAATATTAAATTCAGATGCAGATTTTGAATTGCACCTGTCCATTTGTATTACAAAATCATCCTTAAAAAAACTATCAACTAGTTGCACTACAAATTTCACTTACTGCTACATCCTTAGCCTTCCCATGGAAGAAATTTTGTCCAACAATCAATAAAACTTAGCAAAAGTTATGCATTATCCCCTCACAGATGGCAAAGCAACTCTAATATTTAATTACCAGACTTAGCAAACTGTCATGCACATTTATTTAAATCATACCAACAATAGTCAACACAAGGAACACATAAACACGTATTAAAAGAGAGTTCCATAGAATGAAACTCACAAGTGGACCATTCTTCAAGACAAACTCTTTTGCAAATTTGCATGCTTGTTTCACAGCAAGAGCATCCATGCCATCTACCTGAGAATAAAAAGGGAGCAAGGATTACATCAGAAGCCCTAATAAATCATGGTACAAAGGTACCACCTGCTAATGCTCAAGAGTCCAACATCAAATTTATTTACAGCAGGAAGAACATGAAACTTCCTTGCCAATAAAATGCACAGCACTAGTTAAGCCCATAGCAATAAAGTGAGCCATTTCAAAATCAGACACCACCAAAAAGAAAAAACAATCAGAAGAATTTAAGAAAAAAAAAACATATTCAGAACAAACTTAGGATGAGCATAACTGATCCAGATAGCTACTATTCACTTCTAAGTTCTATTCGTGTTAAACTGCAAACATGTGAATTGTTGTTATGGTGTTTACATGTGTTCATCATATGTTCTTCAACTATCTATCTGCGTGTTATCGAAATTTGGTATTGAAGGGGCATCTAGGGCTTTCTTTACCTTATACAATCTGGTCTTTCAAATATTTATTCTGCTATTGGTCAAAGTTTGAAGAACATATTTCACACCAAAATTACAAAGAGCAGACCATGAGACTATGGCTAATTTAGAAGTCAACAGATACCTTGTCATCCAAGAGTAGATATTACAGTGTCAATTCTTTGAGTTTTCACTGTTCAAGTTATATGCACAGATCTATACAAAACATCAAAATTGAGCACCACAAAATAACAAACCAATTAAATAACACATAGTTGATATAACCTTCAAACCAGGAACATAATCTCCACGCTTGTAATAAGCCGGATTCTTAGCAGCCCTCCACTCAGCTGTACCCATACCATCTGCACACACAAAAACATCCAATTACAACAAATTAAAAAAACCCAAATCCCCAAAAACAAAAAAAAAATCCAAAATTCCTTACAGTGGTTATTCTCGCAAACCAAAATAACAGGCAGATCCCAAAGAGCAGAAATATTAAGAGCCTCAAACAACTGCCCTTGATTAGCAGCACCATCACCATAAAGCACAAATGTCACCGTTTCGTCTTTATTATACTTCTGAGCAAACGCCAATCCACATCCTAACGGAACCTGAGCCCCCACAATCCCGTGCCCTCCATAAAATCCCGCTTCCTTCTTATAAAAGTGCATCGACCCACCTTTACCTTTCGAGCATCCAGCCTGCCGTCCCATAAGCTCCGCAAACACTTCGAGGAGCATCCCACCACGCCCGAGAAACGTGCAATGATCTCTGTAAGCCGTAATTATACAGTCCTTTTTGGTGATTGCAGCTTCCATACCAACCGCTACCGCCTCCTGGCCGTCGTACAGGTGGCAGAAACCGCGGATGAGCTTCGCTTTGTATAGGGAGTCAGCGGCGATCTCCATCCGGCGCATCGTGGCCATGTCGCGGAAGAAGGAGAGAAGTTCTTGTGGATTGGTTTCGACGGTGCGTGACGGAGGTTCGCATTTGTGAGTTGTGAAGGGAACGGAGGTTTCGATTGTTAGGGGTTCAGTGGAGGTTGAGATGGGACGGCGGAAAGTAGCGGCGGCGGCGGCAGCTGTGGTGGTGAGAGATTTGAAGAGATGCGATCTAGATGATGGAGATGTTAGGTGTGATAGAGCCATATCGACCGTTGATTAGAATCGGTCGAGGATTGTATTTGCGGTGTGATCTGATATTAGTGGAGAAATGAGGAGGAGAAGAAAAATAATCAAAAATGGCGTTGTATGATGTCTGCTTTGGGCTCTGGAGAGCCGCTTAATGTTCGCGGGTTTAGAATTGTGCTTTTTTTTTCTTAACTTTTTATATGATTTGATTAATAATAATTATGAGATTTTTATCATTATTATCAAATCAAAATTAATTAAAATTTAATAGGTTTTAAATACGATAGTTAAAAAAATTATACTTTATTACATTAGATATAAATGATATATGTATTTGTCACTTTTTTTTTCCTGTTTGACACTTTTATTTATGATTTTATCATTTAATTAGTTTAAAATATAATTTTTAAATTTTTATTAACATACATGGCATCTAATAATAAATTAGTATGTACCGCTAAAATTGTAAAGTAGATGTGTCAAATATATGCCACTAAAATCGTAAAAATATAAATGTCAAACTAATAAAAAGTGACAAGTATAATGATGACAAATACATTATATCATTAGATTAATATATTTTTAGTAAGTTTAAGTATTAAAATGAAAAAATTATAAATTAAAGTGTCAAATTGACCAATTGTACCAAATACAAGGGTTAAAGATATATTATGCTAATATAAATCTATTATTCTTATAGTGTAAAATAATAGATCTGTGTAGTTTTGAAAAATAATGCATGTTTTTCAAAAAAAAAATTCAATAAAACTAGAAAATATAAATTGTTATTTAGTCATGATATTTTTTAACTTTAGAAAAATAAAAAATTATTTTCTAAATTATAAAAAAGGCTTTAGAAAACTAATAAAAAATGTTTTCTAAATTTTTCAATTAATATTTTAACATTTACTACAACATTCCCAACCATCATTACCACTACAACCTCCACCTCCACCTCCGCCGCCACCACCAAATCCACCACCACCATCACCACCACCACCACCACCATCAACCTCCACCACAATCACCACCACTACCTCTACCTCCACCTCCACCACCATCACCACCTCCACTACAACCTCCTCCACCACCACCACCACCTCCACCTCACCTCCACCTCCACCTCCACAACCACCACCACCATTACAGTTTCATGACTTTGAATTAAAATTAATTAAATATGCATGATTTAATTTTTTTATAAAATAAATAATTTTAGATTAAACATTATTATATGAATCACAATAATTATTATTATATTTAAAAAATTATTGTAACATCCATATTTTCATCCATAATTAATATTATGTGAACATATGCATTTTAAACAATTTCATTTGACTATGTGTGTTTTTCATGAATTGAATCTAGTTAACTTGTTTACATGAGTAACTTTAGCGACTAAATTGAGCTTTAGCATAGAAGGAGGATTAATTTGAACTTTTCCTTGATATTTGATTAAAAATATAATAATAATAATAATAATAATGATTGACATGTCAACAAGTTAAAGTAGAGCACCAAGCACCAGTTGGGAAGTTGAAACCACTGACAATACCAGAATGGAAATGGGAAAGAATAGCGATGGATTTTGTGTGTGGATTGCCAAGAACTCCTAAAAAGAAAGATGCTATATGGGTAATCATTGATTGATTGACTAAGTCAGCACACTTTTTACCTATTCGATGGGGTAGTTCACTTGAATACTTGGCCAAGGAGTATGTGAATGAAATTGTTAGATTGCATGGGGTACCGGTATCTATTGTGTCAGATAGGGATCCACAGTTTACATCTCTCTTTTGGAAGAGTTTGCATAAGGCTTTAGGCACCAAATTGAATTTTAGCACTGCTTTTCATCCACAGACAGATGGGAAATCAGAAAGAACAATTCAGACACTTGAAGAAATGCTTCGAGCTTCGAGCTTGTGTGTTAGAATTCAAGGGAGCATGGGATGAGTATATTAGCTTAATGGAGTTTGCATATAATAATCAGTATCATAGTAGTATTCAGATGGCACCATACGACACATTATATGGAAGAAAATGTCGCAGTCCTATTTATTGGGATGAAGAGGGAACTCGTGTATTGGAAGGGCCAGAGATGGTACAAGACACCATGGACAAAGTAAAGCTAATCAAAAGCAGACTTAAAGCAGCAAAAGATAAATAAAAGAGCTATGCAGATCAACATATGAGAGAAATGGAGTATCACGTGGGTGAAAAAGTATTCCTTCGAGTTTTACCATGGAAAGGAGTAATTCGATTTAGCAAGAAAGGAAAACTGAGACCTCGATACATTGGGCCATATGAAATTCTTGAAAGAATTGGTCCATTGGCTTACAGATTAGCACTACCACCAGAATTGGCTCAGATCCATGATG
>CATIWM010168988.1:0-18069 GCA_949671775.1 Mallotus repandus
AAAATAAAAAAGAGAGAATGAAAATCATACAAAAATTGATAGAAATAAAAGAAAAATATAAAAAATAAAAAAGAAATAAAAAGAGAAATATGAGTGCAATTTTAAAAATAAGAAAGATACTTTTGTAATTGCTGCAGGTAATTTTATAATTAATGAAATTTTGGGGAATTTTTGTCAAAAACATTTAAAAAGTTAAAAGAAAAAAAAAAACTTCACTAATTCTAATATTATAAAAACAATTTAACCCTTCAACCATCCAAGATTTTCAAGACTGGTTGGTATTTATTCAACGCAAATGGCTCAAAATCTTATTCCTCTTTTGTTCTCTTCATTTTCCCCTGCACTAGCCTGCTGCCCCACCCCTCTGTGACCGCCTAACCCTCTCTTCCTCAGTTGCCGCCCGACCACTCTCTATCTTCTATCGTCGCCCATCACCGCCACTCCACCGCCGTTATCAGCATCTTCTTCTTGCCGTCATCAGCATCTTCTTCTTCTCGTCCTCTGCTGCATACCATAACAAACCAGACAAGACCCGCCGTCATCAGATCCTTTCTCTACAACCAAAAAAAGGTTTTGTTTTTTATTTCGATGTTGGGTTTGATTTGATTTTAGATTTTGATTTTGGTTTATTGTATCAAATTGGTACTGATGCATGCATCATTTTTATTTATGTTTCAACAGTCAAAACTCAAGACTTCTCCTCCTACACCGCCGTACCCCTCAAGAGTTATCAGATCCTTTCTCTGCAAAGGTTTTGTTTTTATTTTGATTTTGGGTTTCATTTTCACTTGGTTCAATTTGCTTTTTGGTTCAATTTTTTATTTTGATTTTGGGTTTGATTTGATGATTCGTTAGAATTAAGCTATTTTATCAAATTTGATATTGATTTATGTATAACTTTTGTTTCAACAGTCAGGACTCAAGATTTGTCCTCTTAAAACACGGTACCAGTCAAGACTCTTCTTTTCCTTCTTTTCCGCTGTGCACAGACATTTGGGTTAGTTTCTAGTACTTATTCCTATTCATATACATTATTTCTTTTAATTAGCTGCTTAATATACATCTTCTGGTTCCATTTTGTTTATGTGCTCTTTTTGTTGTTATACTGTTTTCTGGAGCTTTAATGCTTTCCCTTTAGTACCTTACCCAAGTCCAAACAATCTGTTGTGTAGTTAATTAAGTGAGATGAGATGAGATTAAATTAGATTTAATTGTTATAACTATTTCTGCCAATTTTCATGAGCAATGGTATCTCTCATATGAAATTTGTAATTAATTATTGAGTTTTATCCTATCTTGAAAATTACAAATATAATTTGTATTAATTCAATGTGATAAATTGGGTAGGAAATGTGTCCCTTTACCAGTATGTCTATTGACTCTATTCTGAGACTAAATTCAGTTTAATTAAATAAAAGTTTGTATAATAATATACTTAGATCACAAAGAAAAACTCTTCAGCTTTATCTTTTATGTTTCTGAATTTTTTTATCTTTTATTATGGTCATTTCGAGCTTCTTAACGAACTCCTCATGAGCTGCTTGACGAGCTCAATGGCGAATGATCTCGAGCTCATTAACAAACGAGTCAAAAACAAGCGAGCTTGAGCTCAAATTCTTTAAAAAATTTTGAGCTTGAGCTTCTACCTTTTTTTATGCAAGTTGAGTTTGAGCTTCTCAAAGCTCAGCTCACTTGGCTCGATTACACCCCTAGTTACAGCTTGCTGTTTGTGTGTGTATATACATATAGATATATGTATTTCTGGTACTTTTTTTTTTGCTGCATGTTTTTGGTCCATGTTGCTGCTGTGTTTGTTGCTATTTGCTCCATTCTTTTGGTACTTTTTTGCTGCTGCTTGTTGCTGTTTGCTGGATATTTTTTTGTGCTTTTATACTGCTGTTGTTGCTGTTTGCTGCATCTTTATTTCTGTTACTATAGTAATATTTTATTTCTGATTTCTGTTTCTATACGTTGTCCTAGTGAATGCAGACTTTTAATAAAGTTTAATTGCTCCAGCTGCTTTAAACAAGCTATATTTTTTTGTGCTTTAGATGGATTATTATCTGATTTTTTTTTTTGTATTTGTTTGCATGCCTTGTTATATTTGCTGATTTTCAGCTTTTTTGGATGGATATTTTGTTTTAAATCTGTTTACTCGTGTGTTCTATCTCCAGATTTCAACTATGGATGGTTTAAATGTTTTTTTTCTTTTTTTTTTTTTTGGTTTTTGAGCTGATCACGAGCTCCTTAACGAGCTTCGTGTTGAGCATGTTAACGAGCACCTTAGCAAATGAGCACAAGCTCAAGCCAAAATACGAACAAACTCGAGCTAAGACTTTCGGCTTGAGCTTTCCTTTTGCAATGTGTACCGAGCTTGAGTTTCTAAAAGTCCGACTCAGCTTGATTACACCCCTTACCGACAGACATCTATCAAAAAATTATAATTTCTTGATAGATTAGTAACATTTTTTTATTGTTTTTCTTCCAGCAAAACAGGAAACAAAGCCCAAAAGAAACAGAAGGAAAAACCTCAACAATCAGGAAAGCATATCAAATCAATTTCCTCTTAGTTAAAGAAGGCAACTATTAGAGATGTCAGAAAAATTCTCACCAGCTTTAAGAATTGGAGATCTCAGTGATTTCATAGCACCATCTCAAGCCTGTGTTGTCTCTTTAAAGGGAATGAAATCAAACACGAAGACACCTGATAAACCTGAGGTACTTACTACTTGCTGTTTTTTATGATTGAATTTTTATTAGCTTCTCCCTGTACAAAGTTTAATTCTTTGTTCAAAACAATTTCTGTTAAATTTTTAGGTGAAAGCTTCAGTTTCTAATAAGCAGCAAAATGAACCTGTTAAAATCTCGCTTAAGGACTGTTTGGCATGCAGGTAGCTTTATCTCTCCTGTGTGTAGTTCATTTACTGGTGTTTTATTGTTGTTGGCTCAATTATGTTCTTTTTATTCTTTAAATAGGGCCATGAAATTTGATATAGCTTGTTAGTGGTCAGGTAAGCTATAAACAATGTTCAAGTTCTTTTGGAAATGGGGTATAGAGCTTCTTTTGAATAAATCATATGCAAGAATTGAATTCAATTAGATTCTTACAAAATTATGCTACTTTTTAAGATGATTCCATTTCTTTTAAAATGCCTTTTTTTCCCCTCTTAAGTTAAATTCAATTTAATTGGATACTTTCATTTTTAGATTTTCCAAATGTAATTGTGATGATGGGGTATAGAGCTTCTTTTGAATAAATCATTTGCAAGAATTGAATTCAATAAGATTCTTACAAAATAATGCTACTTTTTAAGATGATTCCATGTCTTTTAAAATGCCTTTTTTCCCCCTCTAAGTTAAATTCAATTTAATTGGGTACTTTCATTTTAGATTTTCCAAATGTAATTGTGATGATTAGATGCAGCTTACCTTCCTAAATTCACTGCATGTCACTTGCACTAAGATGATGCCTTCAGGCATATTGCTGTTAACTTTTTCTGAGGAACTCTGCAAGAAAGGCACAATATTTTTCACTTTGTGATATTGCAGTGGGTGTATAACATCGGCAGAGACAGTTATGCTTGAGAAGCAGAGCTTGGATGAATTTCTTTCTAATATTGACAAAGGAAAGACTATTATTATCTCAATCGCTCCACAATCTAGAGCTTCGCTTGCAGTTCATTTTGGCATCTCTCCACTTCAGGTAGCATCTTGTTTCAGCATACGCAATCCTTTAATTATTTATTTGTTTATTTATTTTTTTGAAATATGGAAAGTGCTTATTCTGACCTAATTTTTGCAGGTGTTTAAGAAACTTACTACGTTTTTTAAGTCTTTGGGAGTAAAGGCTGTATTTGATACCAGTACCAGTAGAGATATAACCCTTATTGAAACTTGCAATGAGTTTATTACTCGCTACAAACAAAGCCAATCAAATGATGATGAAGGATCTAAATCAGCCTTACCAATGCTTTCTTCTGCATGTCCAGGTTTATTTCTTAGACTATGATAGCTTGGCAATTGGATAACATTTTCCTGTTCCCCTCCTCTGGGAAATCCTTGGAAAAAAAGGAGCAGAAGACTAGTTCATGCCACATAATCTTAATCAATATGTAGTAGCATAGTGCTTTTGGAGGGTTCTGGATAGAATGTTTATAAACTGATCCCTTTCTGCGTTTGCAGGCTGGATTTGCTATGCTGAAAAACAACTAGGATCCTATATTCTTCCTTACATATCCTCTGTGAAGAGTCCTCAACAAACAATTGGAGCTACCATTAAACATTGGATATGTCATAAGATGGGTCTTAGGTATTTATCTGTTCTAGGTATTGCTCTTAGTAATTTATCTATTTTGTTTCCAGTGACAGATTTGGAAAGGAATGTGTCTGCTCTTAAATTAGCAGAGAGAACAGTAATTGGGGACTACAAGATATCTTGAAATAATTTGTATTGCATGAGCTAAATTAAGTGTCTAAAGAGTAGTAATTGTATTGTACAAGTGGTTATATGTACCTGGTTTCCTTTTGTGCATGGACAAGCTCAATTTTGAGGATATTGCATTAAATGAGGTTGAGGGAATATATCAACTCAACATATTATTATTTACCTTTTGATCTGATTCAGTACCTCCTATCAACTCCCTAAAATAAAATTATACAACATATAGGAGACTTGAAAAACCTAAAGTGCTATACTGCATTCTCTGTCAGTTGTTTTTAACTTTATCCTCTTAGTACTAGCTGTGGTCATTTTTCCTTTTCTATCTCTTTTTTTTCCTATTTGTTAATATTAATATTTTAACTTTTGATTGTTGCATCATCATAGCAAATGGTACCTGATAATGTGGTATATTTTTCTGATGGAGTTGAAAATATTGAAGGAAGTGAAGATTAATTTCTGATTTTTTCTTGGTCCTCATATATACTTTAATAATTAAATTCTGTTGAACTTGTTTAATAGGCCAGATGAGGTTTACCATGTGACAGTGATGCCTTGTTATGATAAGAAACTTGAGGCTGTGAGGGAGGACTTCATCTTTGAAGGGGAATCTCAGGGAGAAAACAATTGTAGTAGTATAAGGATTGCCGAAGTAGATTCTGTTTTGACCTCTGGAGAAGTATTAGACTTGATCAAGGTGAGACAGGTTACAAATTGGTAACATTTATAGGCTCTCTTTGAAACATTTTCTATTATGAGTGATGAATAACTATGCTTTGTGGCATCAACTTTTGTAGTTGAAGGCAGTGGATTTTGTAGCCTTGGAAGACTCTTCTCTAGATAAAATGTAAGCATTCAATTATCCTTTTAAGGTTCTATCTATATGTCATGAGGGTTTTAACCGTAAGCATACATCTATTGACATTCCTGCAGGTTGACAAATGTGAATGAAGAGGACCATCTTTATGGAGTTGCTGGAAGCTCTGGTGGGTATGCAGAAACAGTGTTCAGGAATGCTGCTAAAACACTATTTGGAGTAGAAATCAAAGGTCCTTTAGCATTCAAAACTATAAGAAATATAGATTTTCGTGAAGTGACTCTGGAAGTAAGCACCTTTTAAATTTGGCCCTTGAAAATTCTCTTTGCACATTTTAAAGCCTGTGAAAAAGGAGGATAATTTTCTCATAAGTACATAATTAACAGGAGACAGGCAGTAGATATTGTCTCATCTGACTTCACCTTGATGTTTTCTTGCACATTTTACATTGGACAAGTGTTTGCATCACCTTCACCTAATTAATTAATTTCTGATGTTATGAAAAAAGTTCAAATTTATCTCATCATACAGAGTTGATAATTCAAGAAGCACAGTTTAATATCCTTGTTATTGCTTCTAATATTGTATTTATGTTTCACACCTCATGTTCTATAGGTAGATGGACAAGTTTTGTTGAAATTTGCATTGTGCTATGGCTTCCAGAACCTGCAAAATATTGTTAGAAGAATTAAAATGCGGAAATGCGATTATCATTTTGTGGAGGTTATGGCATGCCCATCAGGTTTTTTTCCTTCTCCTGTGCTCCTTCCAGTATCTCTCTCTCTTTCTCTTGGACAGCGCACAACATGAGCTCTTGATCAATCTTACATAGGTGGAGGCATGCTGATTTTGCATGTTAAATTAAGAATTTTTTTTTTTTTCATTCCTTCTATAACAAACTAGAGATAGTCTGTTTTCATTAACTGATAACCCTTTTAATTTGCAGGTTGCTTGAATGGTGGAGGTCAAATCAAACCAAAGCCAGGACAATCTCCTAAGGATTTGCTTCACTCGCTAGAAACCATATATATGGAAAATGTGAGTATATCCCAAAATCCATCTTTTTAGGCTTATTTATAGAGTTTGCAGAATTGCAGTCTAGTTCTATAAATTTAAAAGCTCAACCTGAGAATGTGTAGTGTCATTTAACATGATATCATTTATTACTGTCGGTTTATGTATGATGAGATCACCCAATTTGGAAACTTTTGGTTGGGCTCTCCTTCAGATAGTATTTGAAGTATAAGTCTTCAAGCATACTGCATGTCGTTCAATAAACGGGATTACTTTGCACCAAGACCAATCTGAACTAAATTGTGTATTTTGTGCTACCATGTAAACAATAAACTGTACTCAAAATGATGAGTTGCTGAAAATGAAATCATATAGGCTCTAGTGGTTTCCGATTTTAACTGACAAAAAAGAGGACTTGCAGGTTTAATATCTTGATTTTTATTTTTGCTTATTTTTGCTATGCATTTAATGCTGACCTTGTTGCGTTTCTGGTTTAACTGGTTATTCTGTATCATTTCATAGGTTTTGGTGGCAGAGCCCTTTGAAAATCCCCTTATTAAAAGCTTATACCGTGAGTGGCTTGGAGAGCCTGGCTCTGAGAGAGCTAAAAAATTAATGCACACCGAGTATCATCCTGTGGTAAAAAGCATAACTTCTCAGCTACATAATTGGTAATGATGCTGGTCCCTATTTCCAATCCGATACAAAATGTTGGAATATCCCTTATCACTGGCTTTATTTTCCCTTGTGTTGTTGCAACCTCACGTCCATGGGATTGCGTTTTGCCATGGAGTCCAATTTTGATAACAGATTTATTATTGTACTGCTTACACTCTTGTATATATGCTCTTATACTAGAAGCCTTGCTGAGAAAAAATTTGTCATCATTGGAACCTGTCATTACTTTTGTTTCCCTTCTGAGATGAAGGTTCCAAATAATGTTTCTTCTATTCATGTACATACTGTTTTCTTCCTCCCTTTTTTTTTTTTTTTTGTATACTTAAACCGGTCTTCAAGTATACTGGGTACCTGTTATCAACGCAATAATGATAATTTTTATCAGTTGTCTAATTGAGGAATTAAGCAGAATTAAGAGATGCAAAATTATGGCTTATTATGGATCATAATTATTAGTTCTATTTGCGTTTGATTGAAAGCAAGGGATTTTTTCATTACTGGGTTTCTTTTTTTTTTTTTTTTTTTTTTTTTCTTTTTTAGTTGGTGGATTTTGTCCAAATTATGTATGTCAAATATTGATTGTGCACAAAAGCCAAGTTCATTCATATGATTTTGCTTGTTAAACTAGCTCCAGGATCCTAATGAGTTGACGCCATGGAATTAAGATGTGGGAGATCCTATTTTGACTTCCTTGACATGGGGCCAGTCATTGTAGACGCCCAGTACATTAAAATGTTGATATAATTCCTCTTCTCATCATGATCGTTTGGATAGCATTCTTGGCAGTCTTGGAAATATCCATTGCTCGAGTGTTGGTCTGAGTTTTGACCACTTGCTTAACTCAAGATTCTTTTGATATCTTTTATTAGTGAGATTGCTCATCTCAGATTTAGCAATGTAACTAAAATTATAGCAGTGTCAAAAATTGAGCATAGCATAACAAAATTCCCATGTTTTCTGCAAGCTACCAAAATGCACTTCTGGTACGACTAGGAATGAAAATTTGGCAGCGACAAAATAATGTCTTATAACGCACTTGATTGATAGCACAATGTAGGGAATGCAACAACATTTTTACATAAGGTGTAGCTTTTCATCCCTTATTCAAGTGCTTCAATAGCACCATGCACAACTAGGATCTGCTACTAAAGTATGTCGTTTCTATTCTTTGCTGCAATTGTAATAGGAAAAAGGGGTTCGCAAGAATCAAGTTGGAAGTGAGCTGTGCTTCATAAAAACCAGTAAAATATTAGAAATGCCTCAGGAACACTTGCTTTTCGTATATGCTTTTATGTTCATATGATTTGTGAGCAGCTCAGTTTTGGGCTTCCTATGAATGATGTTGTTGCTCTGGTAGTAATCTGAACCTCCAGACATCTTCCTGAAGCGAGAGTTGAAACTAATCTCATCCGCCATTTGCATATTTTTCTGTAGTAAAGCTTTCCTCAAAGTGGGGAATTGTAGCCAAGGGCCTTAAATTCCCGCGTGATAAGATGTTAAACATGGATTGAAGTCCTTTAGAAACATGTCATCTAGACTACTAGGGCTTGCAGCATCACAGAAGCTGAAATCTTGAAATAAGTTATGAACGTATTATTATAGAAGGTTGCTAACAGAAAAAAAAATGTACGCAAATTGATAGCCAGAGTTTTAAGAAAGTTGGATGGAAAAGAGAACATTTTTACAGTTCTGTCCCTAAGGCAACTTAAAAAATTTTAACTAGGTGATCTACATAACAATTAGACCATCTAATAGATATACAACAAGACTTAAAGACCAAAAAATGCTGAATCTTGTATATACAGTGCTTGTATCTTTTACAGTTTTGTTCTAATTATTTAAAAATTTCACCTAGGCAATCAAAATTGAATAATCAATAAGACTTATTTTTATTAATGTTGTATAAGAAAAGAAAATATATCATTTATTCTTTTCAGCTGTTCCACCATTTCCTTCTTTACATTTTTTTTTAATTACAAAATGTATCAAAACTTACAAGCATTGGATTTATTACAAAGTCGCAATAAAGTTTGGCTCTTCTTTTTTAGTTGTTAAACCTATAATAAAATTTAATATAATGGGTTCACTGTTAGGTATTTCTGACTCTTTGCTTAAAATTAGATTTTATAATTTTAACCTCTGGCAATAATAAGACCTCATGTTACCCAAGTATATCTACCAACTGTTTGCTCCAATCATCACTATTTTAAAAAAAAAAGGGCAAAATAAAGACGAAAATTAGCAATGGATTTTAATAAAAGCGTCACTCAAATTTAGCGGGTGTTAGGTGCCAAGAGAGTAATCACTGATTAGTGACAGATTACAACAGATTTCGAGTCATCGCTAATTAGTGACAGATTTCAAGTTACTGCTAATTAGTGACGGATTTTTGAATTCGTCATAAAATGATTATGGGCGGAAAAACCATAAAATTCAATGATGGATTAGCAATGGCTAAGTCCGTTACTGAACCCCTTCCATTTTTTGTAGATACAAGTAAATAAATAATTTCTCTTCCCCAACTACTACCACCGCCGAACCGAAAGCCACCACCGGAGCACCAATCAAACCAAGTAAATATATATATTGCTTACTTGTTTAGTTGTGGCACCCATATGATTGATTGCATGTATGTATATAAATATATTCAGGATAGGTTTCCTTGGGTTTAATACAGTTATAAGCAACAAAAATATTACTGTATTTGTAGGGACACGTTCTAGAATTTTTCAAAATTAACTTTCTTTAGTTCTTAAACGAATTTTCATAAGGTAAAAACCAATATTTCGTAACTGATCGCACAATAATTTAAATATTGCCCACTGAAAGTTTAAGTGATAATGTTCCCTCCATACCTAGATTTGAAACAAGTTCTTGTGCTTCAATAAAATGATTTTAATTAAACATCTTTTTTCAAAACTTTTGTTTAGTTCATGATTTAGGTGCTGTTTTATCGTCAAGAGTGGCAGATTAAGCTGCAAATCACACAACCAAGTTGCTCATCCAATCAAAACTAACGTTGATAACATAGGAAGGCACCAAGGACAAGCAAAGTGCATTCCAGAACTTGAGTCACAGCCTCTAAGAGGTTATGGAGTGTACACAGATTTGGCAACAAGAATTGTTGTTTATCAATGTAAGCTATTTTTTTTTACTTAGCCTGCATTCATTTTTTAATCATGTAGTTATCAATGCACATCACTAATAATTTTTGAAATTGTTGTAGCCAAAAGTAAGTTCCCAAAGGATCATCTATAAAGAAGGGAAAAGGAGACTAGGCAACAAACCTGAGCCCCAATATATGTCACAGAATGAAAGTGACTTCAAGAAAATTGGAAAGAAATTCATTACCAAATCAACTCTGCAGGTTATATATTTCTTATTTATATGTGAATGATAGCAAATTTAATTTTAATATGTTAATTTATACCATATCTTTTTGCAGAAACCAAAAATGCAAAATCAAAGCCTGCAAAAAGATGTATTAAATACTGAGGTGCCTCGCATTGAACCTGCAGAAGATGTTGTCAATACCCAATCGAGCCAAGCGACGACTCATTCAAAAGGAAAAAAAGTTAGGTTTGAGTGAGAGATATTACTGGAATTGACAAAATGTTCCTATTGTTTACCATAGTCCCTTTTGGATATAATTTATTGTATTTTTTTTATGTGTGTTCCAGTAACAGCTTAGACAACTTTTGTGAGGAAATTGTGGTGCTACTTATAATTTGTAAGGAAATTATGAAAATGTCTTTACCAATGAAATGCACATTACATTTTGTTATATGTCAAATATAAGTTGTTATAAGTTTAATGCAAGTTTAATTTATATCATTTCAAGTTCATTTTATTGACTATTATTTATTTTATTGGTATTTCAAATTCAATGCTCCTTTCGTTTCCAATGATTTCAAGTCTTGTAAATAATATAATGAAAAAGTCATCTTAGTGTTGGATGCATTCTTTTTTTTAGACATTTTATCAAACACCTTCTAGTCACAACATTGTCTTGCAACTGCGTCAATAAAGAGTTAAATCTTTTGCAACACTTAGTTTACAATACAACAACATAACATCAAACGTACATTTCACAAACATCAAACATACAGTTCAATTTGACTAAGAACACCATTACTTAAACCTTCTAAACTAAACTTCACAATTTGTTTAAACATAAAGATTAACACACCAAAAATTGCCCATGCCCATAATATTTTCTCCTTTCTTTTAGCCCTCTTAATTTTCTCTTCCATTTTTGTGAGCAATCTTAGCAAACCTAGAATTATTGTCCTTGCCCTCTCACACATAGGAGGATCAATCCATATGAAAAATGAACAACCACCATTATTATTCTCACAGCTCAAAAACCTCATGCCTGGATTTTGATTTGTCCATGATGTTTTGACCATCCAAAGCTTGTCATAAAAGTGCATTTCAGCTACTCCATCCATTTATGTAATCAATGACTATTGCAGACAACATAAATCGTGATAGACAATAACAGATGAAACGAGAAAGGGATATGAAATTGTTAAAAATTAATGATTATTAAGAACATATATGAGGAAATAAAGAACATAGAGATGGAATTTCAAAAAATGGTATTTCTGCTTCATAAAATTTGAAATGAGAATAGGAGATGAAAGTCACTCTTGAAGTGAAAGGAAGATGAATTTTAAAGGAAAATTCAATGGCTATTATTATCTTCTCGTACATATAACTCACATATTTCACATTTGTGAAAGGCAAGCCAATAGTTTTAATTAGAAATTATAACACCTCAGCAAGCCGGAATAAAAAACTGATTGATTACTTGAAAAAATATTTAATTACAAGTTATTATATAGTGTTATCCTAATATGATGTCATATAAATAATAACCATTGAATTTTATATTTTAAATCTCAACCATTCAATTTTTTAATATGTTACCTGTTAAAATGGTTCAAATAATATTTTAAGATAATAGTTAACTATACATGTATATTTTTATATTTTTGAGATAATAATTAGATTATTTAAAAAATAATAATAATTAGATAAATAAGATTTTTTTTTTAAAAAAAATCGAGCACAAATCAATTAATGTCAAAGACAATGACTAATATACCATTTGATATATTTTTTTAAAAAAAATTGATATTCTTATTCGAAAATCATAATATACTCTAAGAAAAATATCATTATATTGATTTATATTAGGTGTAAATAAAAAATACCATAAATAAATATTTCAATTTAAAATTTTTTTCCTAAAGATAATTTCATATGAATTATTATAAATAAAAATAAAAATATATATAAATTTTCCAAATTATGGACTTGGATTACATTTGCACTGATATACCTTTTATTGTTTTGAGAGAAAAACATTCTATTACTTCTAATGTAAAAAATTTTATGGGTGTTAATTTTAAAAAAATTTACACTTAACTTTAAGAAAAAAGAAAAAAATAAATTGGATCTACCGATAATTATTATAAAAAATGCTACAAGGTAAGATAATAATAGAATAAAAGAAATGAGAATAATCTAATTTGATATTAACACACTTTTTCAGATTAATTGAAACAATTAATTGAAACATGTTGATACTGACGTAATAAGTTAGATTAACAAATTGTTACTCCATTGCTGCTTGATCTTAAAAAAATTATTAATTTAATGATCTTTATATACTTTTATATATCTTAATCATATGTTAATTATTCTATTTTCTTATTACACTTATCTCGTGTTATTTTATTTTTTTATTATATTTACCCAATTAAAAAAGTAATTTTATTTTTATATAAACTAATTAGATTGTTATTTCACATTAGATTATACTTAATAATTACTATTAAAATTACTATTTACTATGTTATTGTGTTTATAATATGATACTAAATCCATATACTTAGTCAATTAAAATAAGGGTAAATTATAATTTGTTCCCTATATTTTGGTCCAATATACTACTTCGTCCCTGACATTTAAAAAAGTATTTATTCATCCCTGATATTTGCTTTTTTGTGTACTATTTCATCCCTACAGAAGAACTAATAAATGCTAAAAAAAAAGCAAATGTCATGGATGAATAAGTATTTTTTTAAATGTCAGGAACGAAGTAGTGTATTGGACCAAAATACAGGGGGCAAATTATAATTTACCCTTAAAATAAAAATGTATATGCCAATGTACACTTTAATTTTTTTCTAAAACTAGAAAATAATTAAATAAATTGATCAACTAGTAGAATTAGTATTTATTATGTATAAAAACTATTTACATCATTTAAAAAAATAAAAGAAATATACCAATTAAAAAAGTTCTAAGAACTAGCACATTATCTTTATTAATTAGTATTTATAAGCACTTTTATTTTTACAATGAAAAACCAAACCTTAACATACATTTAATAAAAAATTGTAAAGGACACAAAATATAAATTTATAATACCAGCTTAACAAAAATATTTTTTAAAATAAATTTTAATTTAATATAAAGACTTTAAAGTGATATAAGAGAGAGATAGAAAGAGACAACAAGAGAGTCTTCTATATATATATATAATACAAAACCTACTAATACTAAACTTATATTTTTAATTAATTATAAATTATTCACATTGATTAAAATTTTATAATTTTATATTTTCACTGTAATTTAATTTTTATAGATTGAAAATACATTTATAATCTAGTATAAAAATAAAATAAAATAATAAAATTATATTGTTCAATTATTTATGGCCAAATACACTATTTCACCCCTGAACTTTCACACTTTGACCTATTTTACATCTCAACTTTCATTTTTTTCTATTTCATGCCTGAATTTCTATTTTTGACCCATATCACACATGGCCAACAAGAACCAGGCGCGTTTTAGGAATGCTAGCTGACGTGGACAAATTCTCTGACACATATTACACATGGCCAATAGCTTTTTTTTTTTTGTTTCATTATCTTAGACCCATAATATGCAATTCTTCTTGACTTTTTATCAAACAAGCGGTGAGCGAACCATACAATAACCATGGCACACATATTGCTGCATGGAAATTCCAAAAGTTTAGTACATTAATTTTGGAAGCAAACTTTTCCACACATGAATATATCACCGCACTTTACATACATATTGATCAAAGCATTTGAATTGGCTAAACCAATAACAAATCCATTTATCAATACCATCCCATGAAGCTGTTGCCCAAGCCTAGAGGCAGATAACCCAACACAACTCTTGAGCACGCTAGGCAAGGTGTGGCGATCAATGGGCATACAAGCATCCAACATACGGCGAAAAAAGGAAAGAGAATGGGAAAAAGGGTTGAGAGAGGCGTAAGCTTTGATGAGAGACTTGTATAGGAAAGTGGATTGGCGAGTGGAGAAGGAGAAGAGGAGGGTGGCTTGGCACATTTGAGTGCAGGAAGCATAGGCAGAGATGAGTTTTAAGCGAATGAAATCGTGGCAGTAAATGCCATGGGTAATGGTTTGGGCATGGATTTGAACGATATTTGTCAAATTCTTGGTGGAGATACAGGTGTCAAGAAGGGAGGTGTACAAGGGGATCGACGCCCATATAGCATTCACCATTGCTATTAATGAAAAATCAAATAGTTGTTTACCTGGTTCTTGCTTAACTCTTCACAGCTTACACCTCGACTGAAGGGGTTTCTATTCACTGCAGGAATTTGGCCAGTTGTTATCTTAAGTCGCTGCACCTCTTCTCTTAAAGCTTCATTCAGTGCCGCAAATCATAGGAAAACCAACTTGAACATTGATTATCATATCTGAATCCAAAGCCCGATGTATTCTCTCATAAGCTTTATAAAATCAAAACCAACATTCAAAATGCATAAGCACTCAGATTATTAGAATAAAACAAAACGAAAGTCAATCAAACATAGACCCAGAAACCCAAAAAAACCAAACAGAAAGAAAAACTAGTTACCGGATTCCCAACTAATGATTAAGCATCAGATCATGATTCTTATGCTCTTCCTCGTCGCCGGCGGCGGCAAAACCAAATCATCTTCTTTACCATTTTCCTTGATAAAAAGTGCCAGTCAATTCACGACCACCCGACTTAAACTCGCCTTCAAAAGTAGCTCTCAATGGCCACGAAAACTTCCCTTTCCCGGACACTTTACTTTGCCACCACTCCCTTTCATATTAGGACAAGAACGATTAGGACATCAATCTCTCCATTCTCCATTTTTTCGATATTGTTTTTCAATTTTTGAAGGACACCAATCAGTAATGGAAGAACTACTTAAGTGTTATGAATGGAAAGAAAGGAAAAAAAAAAACAAGATTTGTAAACAGAAGAGTAAACGAGCTGAAGATTGAGAGAAGAAAAACAGAACTTGATGAATGAGAGAAGAAAGATGAATAAGAGAAGAAAGAAACATGCCACATCAACATTAAAGCTCATTAACTGTTTGACCAACTTACCACATCAGCGTATTTTCTCCTTCTCACACGCAAGCCCGAATGTTCACAAACGCGCAATGACACGCTGGCCATCCATATGTTAAATAATACCAAATACTACTTATTATGTGTGATATAGGTCGAAAATACAAATTCAGGTATGAAATAAGAAAAATTAAAAGTTTGGAAGTGAAATAGGTAAAAGTTTAGAAGTGAAATGATGTATTTGGCCAATTATTTATTATTATTAGTTTGAGTAAAAATAAAATATTTTACTAACTTTTCCTACATAAATGTAGATTTTATCTTAAAAAATAAAATTCATCTTTAAAAAAATAAAATTAAATAAAATTTTTACATTGTCACCCTTTTTATCTATTATAATAGGTAAAATTATTAAATGACATGGTATCATCATGACATCACAAAATTTGCTTTAATTGTAATTTTTTAACAGATTGACACAATCAATTACAATAAAAATTGGGATACTTAATTATAAAAATTTGAAAAGTTAGGATACCAAAATAATTGTTTTCCCTTCTATAATATATACATGATACAAATGAATAAATAGTTTCACCCCTAAACTTTTTATGATAGTCTTTAATACCGTTCAAATTTTGTTACTTTTTTATAAAAATTGTTAAACTTTTATTTTAAATCTATTTCATTTTATTTAACCTATATAATAATATAGTAGATAATTTTTTTTATTTCAAATGCTATTAAACACATGAAAATGCTGAAAATAATTAATTTTAAAATTTAAAATAAAATTTTTAAAAAATCTTCTTTAATTATAATACCTTCTTAAATTGAAATTTATTTTAATACATAAATATTTTTTTATATTCATGTCAGTGTTTACATGAACAGGTTTAAAATAAATTTTGGACGTTACATAGAAAATAAAAAAAAAAAGTTGAGGGGTGTCAATGTCAATTACGTAGAAGTTTAGGGGTGAAACGGCAGTTAAAAAGTGTGCATAATTTTCTTCAACTCAATAATAGGACGGAGTTGCAATTGCATGACAGGGAATCACAAATTGAACGACACGATCATCTCCTTACACTGCCAAATGGCTACACACTTCAAAAATTTGGGTCCACCATGTACATGATGGAATCAGACGTTGATTTTATTCTATCTCAATCAGACGGTAAATAAACATAAGGTCAACTCAGTCTCCAGAAAATACCAGAATTGCCCATGACGGTTTTGAGCATGAGAGGCGAAAGCGACGTACGTGGACGTGGCAGGTAAAGAGATCTTGGACCGATCGATGCGCAAGGATAAGTATGACGCAATATCATGACACGTGGACGGTCATATCCATCACTTTCTCTCCTCAACTGCCTATATATTGAGGGTGCCTATTCGTTTATCCTCTCCATTACAAAGTCGAGAACAGAAAACACCTCAATATTCAAAAACATCAATCCATTCTCTTGAAAATGTCTTCTTGCTGTGGAGGAAACTGTGGCTGTGGCGCCGGCTGCAAGTGCGGTTCTGGCTGTGGAGGGTATGATCTGAATAGTTCTTTTGTATATATTCTTCATTTCAGTTCTTGAATGGTCGGTTTAATCTTATGGGGGGGTTGATCTTGTTTTCTTGAATTTTTTGGAGTTTTTGTCGATGATTTTTATGATTTTTTATTTTTATTTTGTTTTTGGCAGATGCAAGATGTATCCTGACATGAGCTACTCAGAGAAAACCACCACCGAGACCTTGGTCCTTGGGGTGGCACCAGAGAAGGCAGGCTTCGAAGGTGGTGTTGAGATGGGTGTTGAAGCTGAGAACGGTGGGTGCAAGTGTGGTTCTGACTGCAAGTGCGATCCATGCACCTGTAATAAATGAGGATGCAAATGGAGTTAGCTAGAAAGATCCTGCCTTGATTATAATTATTACAAGGGAAGGAGCGTATCCAAATAATAGCGTCTAATAGTAATATTAATGTGCGTCTGTACGCCTGTTATGTTTTCTAAGGCTTAAATAAAGTAGCAGTGGCTAGCTTGTGATTTTGTTTATGGAATAGGATTTGGGCTCAGCCATGGTTTGTTTATGTTTGTGTAATTAAAAACTAATGTATGAGAATTTACATGCATGATCTGATGATGTGAGAACTAGCTTTTTCATGCATGTATTCCTCCTATAGCTATATATGCATGTCTATGTCAAGGAGCTTGTTAATTAATTAGTCCATTGCTCTTGAATTGGGTTTTTCACGGCTCAAACGAGTAACTCAATGGGAAGAGAGTAGTTTAAAGGGTAGAGACTCGTTTGAATAATTTAATGAGAAGAAACTCTGCTTCAAGTCTATAATATCATACGTATATTTGATTTTGTGCATTTACCTCTTTTCTCCATATCAAAATCATTCGCCTCCTCAGATTAAAAAAAATTATATGCACAAAAAGAAAAAGCGCAATTAATTTGAGCTTAATTATTTATTTCGAAGTGACTGGAGTTGGTAATTTGGGATTGGAGGCATGTGGTATTGTGATAAGTGTTGGGAAAATAGATCCCTTATAATCCAACAAATCCCTTCACCATGCTAGATCACAACTTGAACAAAAATACTTGAAAAATAAGACAGAGAAACACACAATTATTTAACGTGGAAAACTCTAAAATAGAGAAAAACCACGGACGTTGTCAAAAGACAACCAAGAGAAAAATATTTACTATGTGGAAAATTA
>CATIWM010169007.1:0-19288 GCA_949671775.1 Mallotus repandus
TTGATATAATTATTATTGTTGGCTTATGATATATTAATTATTTTAATAGAATAATTTTTAGTTATATGACATTAAGGTTAAATTAGTTAGTTAGTCACCAAAGTGGCCAAACTAGTTTAATATATGGTCATATAATTTTTGAAATTTAATAGAATGTTATTGTCTAGGTCGTAAAAATTTATTAGTTGTTAGAAATTAAGAATTTGCCTAAAGGTAGATTAATATTCTATAACTAATAAACATAAAGAAGGAAATATAATATTCTCTTGTCAAATGTAATATGGATATCCAAAGACACTATAAATATATTTAATAAAGTTTATTAATTACCTTATAAAGTTTGAATAACATTCTAATTATGATGATGATGTGTATGTATTGTTGTGTTTACCAAAGGAGACCTACAATATATTTTATGTGTTTAATTATTTGAATTTGTTAATTTAGTGAGCATTTATGTATTTGCAGCTGTTTCTCTTCATTCGCATGCTTCTGCTATTACTATCTTTAATGGTTTAAACTTCTCTGAATGGCGTGAACAAGTCAATTTTCATTTAGGTGTTTTGGATCTTGACTTGGCGCTATTAGAAGAAAAGCCTGCTGACATTACTGATATGGGCAGTGAGGCTGAGAAGTCAAAACTTAAAGCATGGGATAGATCTAACAGATTATGCCTTAGTTTCATGCGAATGACAATTGCCAACAACATTAAGTCTACTCTTCCAGAAAGTGTAACTACTAAAAAATATCTTAAGCTTGTGGAAGAGCGCTTTCGTTCCGTTGATAAGTCACTTGCAGGGACACTAATGGCTGAACCCACGACCATGAAGTATAATAGGTTGCGAAGTATGCAACAACATGTCCTTGATATGACTAATATTGCAGTAAGACTTAAGACCCTAGGAATGACTGTGGATGACTCATTTCTAGTACAATTCATTTTAAAATCATTGCCTCAAGAGTATGAGCCTTTTCAAATTAACTATAACACTATTAAGGATAAGTAGGATGTTAATGAATTGGCCAGTAAGCTTACTCAAGAGGAAACAAGATTAAAGGCGCAAGGGTTCATTTAGTAAACCTAGTGGGTCAAGGAGCTGGTAAAGTTATCAAACCAAAATCCAAAAAATTTAAGAAGAATAGACCAGCTAAAGTAACACAGGTCACCGATGATAATAAGAAGGAAAGGAAGGTAGATAAATGCCACTTTTGGAAATTATTAGAAAGATTGTTTGAAACGTAAAGCTTGGTTTGAAAAGAAAGGTATCTTTCATTATACTTCTCCAAATTTTGAATCAAACTTATTTAAAGTTCCTTCTAATACTTGGTGGTTGGATTCTAGTGCCACTACTTATGTTTCCAATGTGATGCAGGGATTCCTTACAATCTAGAGCATAAACCCAAATGAGAACTTCTTGTTCATAGGGAACCGAAAGAAGGCCCCAATTGAAGGCATAGGGACTTATCGTCTTATTTTAGATACTGGGTATCACCTGGATCTACCACAAACTCTCTATGTACCTTCACTTTCTAGAAATTTGGTTTCTGTATCAAAACTTGATGTTAATGGGTTTAGTTTTAATATTGGAAAAGGATGTTTCAATTTATTTAATAAAGATGATTCCTCTATTAGTTCTAGAATTCTTATGGATGGTTTATATAGATTAAAACTTGATGTTAATTTCTTTGCATCCCTGATGTGTGTTCATCAGAATATTGGAATTAAACGTAGTATGGTAAATGAAAATTCTGCTTACTTGTGGCATCAACGTTTGGGTCATGTATCCAAAGAAAGGCTACAAAAATTAGTAAAGAGTGAGATTTTACTGATCTTGGTTTATGTGTGGATTGCATTAAGGGAAAGCAAACCAAACATAACAAGAAAGGAGCCACAAGAAGTACTCAGCTTCTTGAGATTATACACACCGATATATGTGGACCTTTTGATACTCCATCTTTTAGTGGAGAAAAGCATTTTATCACCTTTATAGATGATTTTTCATGTTATAGATATGTCTATTTGCTTAATAAAAAATCTCAAACTGTAAATGCCCTTAAGGTATTCCTTAAAGAGGTTAAAAGGCAACTAGATAGAAAAGTGAAAATAGTAAGGTCTGATAGAGGTGGAGAATACTATGGAAAGCATAGAGAATCGGGATAAAATGCAAGTCCATTTATAAAGTTCCTCAAAAGACATGGCATATGTGCATAGTATACTATGCCAGGCACACCTCAACAAAATGGTGTGGCAGAAAGGCGAAATAGAACATTAATGGATATGGTTAGGAGTATGATAAGTAATTCCTCATTACTCAAATCCTTGTGGACATATGCACTTAAAACTGCAGTATATTTGCTGAATATGATTCCTAGTAAGGTAGTTCCTAAAACTCCTTTTGAGTTATGGACTGAAAGGAAACCTAGTTTAAGAAACCTGCATATTTGGGGTTATCCTGCAAAGGCATGAGTGTATAATCCACATGAAAAGAAATTGGATTCTCGAACTGTTAGTGATTACTTTATTGGTTACCCAGAGAAATCCGAAGGGTACAAGTTTTATTATCCAAACCATAGTTCCAAAATTATTGAGACAGGCAATGCCAAATTCATTGAGAATGGTGAAATTAGTAGGAGTGCTGATAAACAAATTGTGGATATTAATGAAATAAGGGTTAATGTTCCTGCATCCACAATTGTTCCAAATTTGTAAGAATAAAATAATAATGAACAATATTTGAATGAAGAAATACCCCATGAAGAACCTAACCTACCACCAGTTGATATAAATGAACCACATGGAATAGCTTTAAGTAAACCTGTAAGGGTGAGAAGAGCGGCCATTTCAAATGATTATTTGGTTTATTTGGAAGAATCAGATTTTGATTGTGGCATTGATGAAGATCCTGTTTCCTTTTCACAAACCATTAACAGTGATAAGTCTGATAAATGGATCAATGCTATGAAAGAGAAGATAAAATCAATGGCTGAAAATAATGTCTGGGATCTTGTCGAATTGCCAGAAGGTTCTAAATGAGTTGGATGTAAGTGGGTCTTTAAGACTAAACGTGACTTGAATGGCAATATCGAAAGATTTAAAGCTAGACTTATTGTCAAGGGTTATACTCAAAAAGATGACATTGATTATAAAGAGACATTTTCACCTGTTTCAAAGAAAGATTCATTAAGAATCATTATGGCTTTGGTAGCTCAATATGATTTAGAGTTACATCAAATGGATGTGAAAATAGCCTTTCTTAATAGGGATATAGAGGAAGAAATTTATATGGCTCAATCTAAAGGTTTTTCCATAGAAGGAAAGGATCATATGGTGTGTAAACTTAAGAAATCAATATATAGACTTAAACAAGCTTCCAGGCAATGGTATCTTAAGTTCAATGATACTATTACATCTTTTGGTTTTCAGGAAAATATCATTGATCCGTGCATTTACCGAAAGATTAGTGGGAGTAAGGTTATATTTTTAGTTCTATATGTTGGTGATATTTTGCTTGCTGCTAATGATTTAGGCATCTTGTATAAGACTAAAAATTTTCTCTCTAAGAATTTTGAGATGAAGGATATGGGAGAGGCATGTTATGTGATTGGAATTTTAATATATAGAAAGAGATCACATGGATTATTAGGATTGTCTCAGAAAGCTTACATTGAGAAAATTCTTGAGAGGTTTAATATGAACAATTGTTCAGTAGGTATTGTCCCAATACAAAAAGGGGACAAATTTAGTCTTATGCAATGTCCAAAGAATGATGTGGAGCGTAAGCAAATGGAATCCATTCCATATGCTTATGTTGTGGTCATTTTGATGTATTTGCAAACTTGTACAAGACCTGATATTAGCTTCGCGGTTGGAATGTTGGGCCGATATCAGAGTAACCCTGGTATTGATCATTGGAAAGCTGTAAAGAAAGTGATGAGATACCTTCAAGGAACTAAGGATTACATGCTCACATTTAGGAGGTCTGATCAGTTAGAAGTGATTGGATATTCAGATTCAGATTTTACTGGATGTGTTGACAGTAGAAAGTCAACATTTGACTATTTGTTCCTATTAGGAGAAGGGGCAATTTCATGGAAAAGTGCCAAACAATCTGTCATTGCCTCATCCACTATGGAAGCAGAGTTTGTGGCTTGTTATGGAGCTACAATTCATGCATTATGGCTGCGAAACTTTATTTCAGGACTTGGGATTGTCGACACCATTACTAAGCCGTTGAAAATTTATTGTGATAATTCCGCGGTAGTTTTCTTCTCCAAAAATGATAAATATTCCAGAGGTGCTAAACATATGGAATTGAAGTACTTTGCTGTCAAGGAGGAGGTTCAAAAACAAAGAGTGTGTATTGAACATATAAGAACGGATCTTATGATTGTAGATCCTTTAACTAAAGGCTTACAACCAAAGATATTTAAAGAACATATACATGGAATGGGTCTTGGTTGTATTGAAGATTGGTTATGATGATGTTATGACACTCTTGAGCCCATTAATGTGATTTATTTATGAATTTATCAAATTATTTCTTATTCCTTATACTTGTATACGCTTAATGTTTTGAACAAGAAAGTTAGTGTGTCTTTAAGACAATTAAGTGGACATTAAGTTATTTATATATAACTTATGTAACTTAACTTGATAAGTTGCTAGTGTAGTAGTGTATGGAAGGGAGTATGCAATTTGAAAGTATATGACCGCTATAACTCTCATTATGTAAATTATCATGTTAAGGTTAATCATGATGAAAGAATGGCATTATGAAATTTAATTATACGCACCTAATGTTTACACTATTAACATCATGAACTATCGGACCAAGTGGGAGAATGTTAGATGTGGTCCGAAAGTTTAGGCCTATATTTAATATTTAATTTGGTTTCCTATTTGGTTAGGGTTATTATTTAATAGTGAAATAAATATAAGCCATTGATTTTGGTATTTGATGGACGTACCAGATTTAAAGTTATCAATATATATATAAATTGGTCCTCTCTCCACCTATTACGGTTAGCAGACTAAAATCCATCTAATTCTCTACTACATAAAGATTAAGGTTAAGGGAGAGAAACCAGTTTAACCAAAACCTAAATTTGATTTAAGTATTTTTACGATATGATGAATTCCGCATCAAGTAAGTATTTTTATATTCTATTTATGTAGTAAATTTATTTATTTAAGATCCTATATTTTATGATCATGTCTATTTTACATGATGATTATATTATTTTAACAGTTAAGAGATGCAAAATGGTGTTAGCTAAGATTCATAAGCAATTGAGTGTTCATTGGCTCAAGCTAAGAGGTTGAAGTGTTCATCGGTTAAGGTAGCAGAAGCGATGGCAATTCAAAAAGCTTGTTATTTTATGAAAAACAAGAGGCTAAGGAATGCAGTCATTGAATCAGATGCTAAAGGTGTGATAGAAATGATGAATGAGACTCTAGAAGACAAAGGGGACTCAACTACACGGGAAATTCAAACAATTGTTGAAGATATTAATAAGAATTTTAGAGTAGACATTATTCATCTGGGAGTTAAATTAGTGTTTATCAAGAGGGAGGCAAATTTAGTAGCTGATTGGCTATCAAGAGACAACTTCTTGTTAAAGCAGGGGGATATATGGAACAACATTCCGAAGCAATTAGCTATCCTTCTTAAGAGAGACGCATCTCTCTAATTTTATTTTCTTAGTGAATGCGAGCTTCTGGGGTTAGTATACTGCCCTGCAAGTTTAGTTTCCTGATTTGTTTTAGTGCTGATGCACTTGTTTGTTGTTGCATTTCTTTTTTGCCTATTGTTAGTTTGTCTCGATCACGGCCTGTTGCATGTGATTAGTGTTTATTATGGTTGCTCATTTAGCTTCCGCTTCAGGCTATTGGTTGTCTGTGTTTAGAATAGCCCTAATTTTGTTCTTGTATTGTCTTGGAGATTGGCTTGTATCGGTGTTGTTTCTGTTCAATGAAACTAAATTTCCAAAAAAAAAGTGTTGTTGTTTCAGAGGCACAAGCATTTGATGCGCGAGAGAGGGAAAACATAGGCTGATGTGACATCTTTTTTTTTCATGTCTTCTGCATGTTTGCCACTTAAGTTTAGGGTGCCATGTCACACGACACATATTGTGCCACACAATCATCATCGGCCGGAATTATGCTTCAGCTACACTATTGATACTAGAAAAAAGGTCATACAGTTTAAAGTGACTCGCTAAAAGTTAGGTACCACAATGATACTTTTGCTATTTCCATTCTAGAGACAGAAAAGTCATTCCATTGTAAAAATAGCGACGGAATCGAATTCCGAAACTGAAGTCCGTCGTTATTAATCTGTCACTAAAATAGCGATGGAAAATCCGTCGCTAATTTTTCATACCATAATTTAAGCGATTAAATTATCAAAAAAAATATTGAAATTTTTAATCCGTCGTTAAGTTAGCAATAGAATGTCATTTTTGTCGCTAATTTAGAGACGAATTTTGAAATTCGTCGCTAAATTTTTAATTTTTTCACCGAATTTTAAACTATTTATATTCTTTTCTAAATTTTCAAGTTTCGATTTAATAAAAGTATGATAAACTGTTCATTTAATTTATTTTATTTTTAAAAATATTTTAGTTTACATATTAATATTATTTTTCAAAAAAATTTTATAATTACCTTTTTCTTACAATTAATGAAACTTTTCTTAATTCAATTTATAAATATCTTATATTGAATTTATTATACAACATTTGGTAGGACACATTTATATTTTTAAAATAATTTTACTTTAATAATATATTAATTTGATTTAAATATTTTTACAACATTTGATAGGCCAATATTCAATTCATTTATTTTTGTAAATTTAATAGATTAAATTCTCAAAAAAAAAAATGTTGAAAACTTAGTGACGGATTTCAAAATCCATTGCTAAATTAGTGATAGATTTCAAAATCCGATGCTAAGTTATCAAAATTTTTTTACTAAATAATAAACTATTTATATTCTTTTTTAATTTTCAATCTTCAATTCAATAAAAGTATAATAAATTGTTCATTTAATTCATTTTATTTTTTAAAATATCCTAGTTTACACATTAATATTATTTTTCAAAATTTTTTTATAATTATCTTTTTCTTACAATTAATGAAAATTTTTCTTAATTCAATTTATAAATATCTTATATTAAATTCATTATACAAAATTTGGTAGGACACATTTATATTTTTAAAATAATTTTATTAATTTAATTTTAATATTTTTACAACATTTGATAGGCCAATATTCAATTCATTGATTTTTGTAAATTTAATAGATTAAATTCTCAAAAAAAATATTGAAAACTTAGCGACAGATTTCAAAATCCGTCACTAAGTTTCAATATTTTATAAAGTATTTATATATATTTTTAAATTTTCAATCTTCAATTCAATAAAAGTATGATAAATTGTTCATTTAATTCATTTTATTTTTAAAAATATTCTAGTTTACATATTAATATTATTTTTTTAATTTTTTTTTATAATTACCTTTTTCTTACAATTAATGAAACTTTTCTTAATTCAATTTATAAATATCTTATATTAAATTTATTATACAACATTTGATAGGACACATTTATATTTTTTAAATAATTTTACTTTAATAATATATTAATTTGATTTTAATATTTTTACAACATTTGATAAGCCAATATTCAATTCATTTATTTTTATATAATTAATAAATTCAATTCTAAAAAAAAGGTTTAAAAATAGAAATCTGTCAGTAAAATAGCGACGGAATTGATTTTCCGTTGCTATGTGTGACAACTAAAACTACGTCTTCAACCCTAAGTTTTAGCCGCCTCCTTCTTTCCTCTCGACTCTGTTTTTTCTTTCTTTCTTTCTTTCTTTCTTCATTTATCATCAAACCTAATAATTTTGCTCTAATCTCATTTGTCACTACCATTGCCGTCGCCACCACCATGTCACTATTTTTCGGTCACCACATTATAACTATTTTCTTCTTTTTCTAATTGTCTGTTTCAGAGCATCTCATTTTCCTTTCACTCTATCACTGTATTAGTAGCTCTTTCTTTTCAGTTGTGTTAGAAATCGATGAGAAGAGGCTTCTCCGATGATCGAAACTGTAACACTCTACACACTTAGTATCAATACACATCGTGATAGCTCATATTATTATTAAGCATCCATTATTCACATGTAATTATTATACACACATTAAAATGTAACACCCTACACACTTAGTATTAATACACATTGTGATATCTCATATTATTATTAAGCATCCTTTATTCACATGTAATTATTATACACATATTTATGTTTATCTGTACACTCATACAAACATTTACATTAACTAATGAGCATATGTATGCTACAAGGAGAGAGAGAGTCTGGGTTCGACCAACAACCTATGCTCCATGCTTTAACTACTATGCTATATGCTTCAAAATAGTCACACTTCAAGCTTCTCTATTTGTAAAAATAATTGCGATTTGGTGAGTCGTGACTCAATGAATATAAACATCAATTAAATTCTAAAGGCTAAAACAAACATTTCAAACATCTCATAAAATAAATACAAAATTCAAATATTACATATGCATATGTTTTTGTTCCTTTTATTTGTTATGACTTTGCAAGACAATACTACACCTAGGTTCAAGTGAAACAAGTGACAAGTGTCAATTGATTTTGCTGACCAGCATGTAATAAGTGAATCCAGTGATATCCTTTGATCATTAATATTTTCCAAGTGATTTCCAAGTATTAGTCAAGTTGGTCATAACATCCTCTTATATCCATATGCAAATGATCAAAAGTAATTGTATAGCAAGTAATTATCGCAATCATAAATTTATCAATTGTCATATATCATAGCACAAATTTCATATTTATAATCACATAATCACACAATTACATATTAGAATCCAATTGATGTATATACTCACCTCCTTAGACAACAAATAATTTATGGACAATTTGTGTCACCTTCTAAAGCTTCAGCAATATTTTGAGATCCTAAAATATGAAATATATTTGATTAAAAATATATCTACAATGAATTTTTATATTTAGTATACAATTAGGATATGTTCTGTATATAATTTGGATGTGTTCTTTATATGTGTAAGCCTAACATTTATACATATTTATTTCTTAATAGGCAGTTTGACCTTACTAGACCTGAGAGTGAATAACTCTCATCACACAACTCCAAATTGCTTGATTCAATTTTTATACAAAACTACATATAAGGCTATAACATATCCAAAAATTAGCTCAAAATATGTTCTGTACAATAAATGGTGAATTTTTGAATTCATATATATGTATTGCACAGGAACAGTTGGAGCAGGTCTAACTCAATTTAGAATTTCTCAAGTTATACAAGTTTAATTGCAAAACCAGTTTTCAGAAACTTTGTTAACACATAAAGGAACAACTTTCATGTTTTATACTTCATCTAATTCAGCCTCTAAGGTCCTTATATTAATTGGGGAAAACTAGACTGCCTACAGATATAGCAAGCAGAACCAGTCCCACTCCATGGATGATTTCTCATTACACACATATTATTTCACAAAACTGCATCACATGGTTTTAGATAACATATAAAGGAATAAAACTCATGTTTATAACTTTGTCTAATTCAGTATTAATCAACATCACGTAGCCTACTGGACCGCCACCCAAATCAGTCCCAAATAAACTTCCATAGAATTTCACATACTTGTTATTTCACAAAACCCTTTTACAGACATGAATTTCAGATATAAATCTACAAGTTTCATATTTTTTTATTTCTCTTAATTCTTCTTCTATGGCCACAAAAATTAGAGCACAATCTTCAGCTGAAAACTAGAATTTTCAGCATGAAGAATCATATTCATCTTCTAAATCAATTAACCTATTTTCCTTTTTTAATTAATCTTCAATTAACATATTTTTCCTTTTAATTCCTTTTAATTATCATGATAAACATATTAAGAGGGAAGAATTACATAAGAAATTAAGATAAAAAGACTTACCTTAGCCAAAATTAGAAAACCCCTAAAATTTTTCCCCTTTTTCCTTCCTTCTTCTTCTCTTCCCCGTTCTTCCTTCTCTACACTTTTCTTTCTTTCTTTCTTTCTTTTTTCTAAGTTCCAGCCCCTTTTATTATTTTTATTATTATTTTTTATTCTAAACAAAAGCCACTTTTTTTTAGCCCCTAAACTTGCTCCTTATTAATTCTAGCTAGTTAATTATTATTATTATTATTATTATTATTATATATATACACACACAATTAAATCCTTAATATTAAATCTTCACCATGTCTATTCCTAAAAAAATAATATATATTATTTTTATATTCTATTAATTCATTGAAAATATCTTGTTTTATAATTGTGCTACCATTATCTTTATTTCTAGAAAATAAATCACACAAGTTATCTTATATCATATTCTACATTTTTGTAAATATGATATGTAATGCATGTGAAATGCACGTGTTAAAATGAGAGACATTTATGATGCATATGTTCATATAATATTAATTATGGATGAAAATAAGGATGTTACAAAGTGGATAACCCCCGCACCGTTAAATGAAGCCTATGTGGCATATGGGACCCACAACTTAGGAGTTCTTTTGCTTACATGGAATGTAGGTCCCACTCACTAACCCAACATCAACAAAAAACGTAATAAAAAAGGGCAGACGTACATGCCATCTCACTTTCTTGAGAAAAGAAAAGAAAATAAGAAAGAAAGCAAAAGTCCCTACTTCGTTTACACTACTGCTCTTCTTCCATTAATGCTCAAAACAGCTGAGCTTAACTGAAGCTCAAAAAACCCACAATGACCACTTCCTTCTTCTTCTTCTTCTCGGTGACTAATGTTGATTCGGATCCTCGAAAAATGAATTCTACCGAGCTACTCCTATTACCGCCACTTAATACGTAGCAGAGTTGCAGGAAAAATTATGGAAATGGAGAAATGAGTTTTACACTGGGTGGTAGAGAAAGCTTTAGTGGCGAGGGATCTAGTTCTAGAAGAATGTTTGTCGTTGTGGGTGGTGGCAGTAGCGGCGATGATTTTGATGCAAGAAGCAGTGCTTCGAGCTCGTATTCATCTTCTAGTTCAGGTTCTCTTGCTCGGTCTCAGTGACTGAGTATTTCATTACCTCATGTGTGGCTTTTAAGAAGTAACTCAACTAATGTGCTATGTGATTGTATGAAATATATATCTATATATATATATATATTTTTTTTTTTTGTTGAAACTAGTTTGATAAAATGTTTGTTTGTTGGCCAGAAAAATGTTGTCCAGGTAGCATGTTATTGAGATAATGATATTTGTTTTGTTTCTTATTTTAAAGGTTACCAAGAAAAGCGATTTGAGCGACTTCTACTTCAATCTTGGAAAAAATGTTGCGTTTGGTGTAAAAGAAATGGAGTTAAGGTAGCAAGAGAAAGAAACTGAACTGAAGAGGCTAGATAAGTTGGACAATGAAGTCTCAACTAGTACACAGAGAGTTGGTTCATTGCCAAACTCAAAGTCAGTTATGGACTTCTAGGGTACAAGAAGAGCATCCTGATGGAACTTATCCTTACCCGTCTCCTCTTAGTAGAAATTTTGTGTCTTCAGATATTAAACAAGTTTCTGAGAAACAAGCTTACACATTAGTACAAAAAAAGACTGCAAACGGGCAACCATTGGCCAATCAACAAAAGCTTGACCATCATAAAAGAAATAAAGATTCAGTAGCTGAGGCTAAGGAACGCTTCTTGGCAAGGAAGAAAGCAAAGTAGCAGCTATGACTGCTCTCTTTGTTTACATGTTTAATCACCTAGAATATCATTAAACCTAGAGCGAAATGTTCAATCACCTTCACTATCTTCAGCTTCCTCAACGCCCAATAGATGTTTGGAGAAAAGCTCAAATGCATCTGCAAAAATATTGAATAATTTGGGTCGAAATGTGTAGTCTCCATTACTGGCCCCAATTGAGGCATTAAATGGTTTGAATCAAAATGTTTAGTCCCCTGCATTATCCTTCATTTTTACATCACCTGATAGAAGTTCGGAGAAAAACATGATTGTTTCTCCTAGAATATTGAATGCTTTGGATCGTGATATGAGGTCTCCTTATCTGTCTTCGGCTTCTACATCACCAGATAGAATTATGGAAAAGATCCCATCTTCAAGAATGTCAAATGCCTTGAATCAAAATATATGTTCTTTCTTGTCTTCAGCTTCCCCTTCGCTAGGAAGAGGTTTGGATAATAACCCACTTATGTATCCAAGAACTTCAAATGCTTCTAATCAGAGCAAGAAGTCTTCTTTGGTATCTTTAGTTTCTTCGTCACCAGGTGGAGGTTTGGAAAAGAGCACTTCAGATGCATCACTAACAATTGCAAATGGTGTTCTTGGTTTAAATGCAAGAATTAGTAGTGTTTTAGAGCAGCCTATTTCAGTTCCACCACCACCTCACAACCAATAAACTTTTAAGCAAAAGAGCAAACTCGTCTACGAACACTTTCAGCACCTATTCTATCCCAGCATTTGCTTGATCTCTGTGAAGAGGATGTAAAAAATCTTTATTGCAAGGTTAATGATGTGCTATGCGAAGATGAGAAAGTAGAGGAAGATTGTGAGGTAGGGATTTCATCGTTTTGATTTGGGGATTTTTACGGTTTTTTTTTTTTTGTTGATGTTGGCTTAGTAAGTGGGACCCACATTCCATGTAAGCAAAAGAACTCATGAGTTGTGGATCCCATATGCCACATAGGCTTCATTTAACGGTGCATGAATTATTCACTTCATTTTTGAAACGTTAATGGTGTTTTAAAACCCTAAAAAATGTTAATGGCAAATATGCACTTAGGGTAAAATTTTAGTAAGGTATTTGCACCTTTTTTTCTAAATATAATAATATTAAATTATTTATAACACCATTGAAAACCATCCACTCTCCCTCAAAACAAACTTGGTCTTAGATTTGAAATTTCCATTCCACTATAAATAATGGAGGAAAAGAAATAAATAATCAACATTCAAAAAAAAAATCTAGTTGATAATATATAACTATAAAGATTCACAAAATACAACAAAATGAAAAAACAATAACAATAAAAACAAAAAAAAATAAGCAAAAAGAAAATAAGGCTACCACTATAGTTGGCCAGTGGTTGCCTTGAAAATACTAAGAAATTCGAGAGAAATTTTGATAGAAAGAAAAGGAATAAAGAGAAATTGACGGCATGAATTGATTGAACTTTACATTTCAGAATGCCCTTAAAGAGGAATTACCACTTAACTACTCATTCATTGACAAAATACACATTAATTTAAATGGAAAAGAGTTTAAATTTTTTTAGATAAAATATAGAATTCAATTTTCAAGTATGGTGGTAAGAGTATAATTTCATACCATTTTTATATTAACCTTATTTTTTAGTGATTTTAAATGCACATTTTCTTACATTGAGTTGATGTATTTAAAAATAAATTTTTGCAAAGATAAATAATCATTTCTGTAACTAGATAATAAATTTTTAAACATAAATGTTCATAAAATAAATAATGTCAAATTAAATGATATAAAAATACAAAAAATATTGGGTTAAATATTAAATTTTCCTAGTTTCTATGCATGAATTTAAACCAAGATAGTTGATCACACTAGAAACAAGCATGGCTAGTAGTACTATATGTAAACTTGGTATAGCTTGTACTTGAATAATATAATTCAATGATGATCTGTGTGCTTAGTTGTCCATGCACATGTCACTGTGATATAATGGTGCTAATGATACTCTACTTTCCTTGTATCCCATGAAAGGAATAAGCATTTTGAAAGGAGAAGAATAAAGGAAACTACTGATGGGAAGGGAAAAAGAAAACTAACAAAAAAAAAAAAAAAGGAAGCTTTTTACTCATAATCGCAGCTGATCTTCCAATGCACTTCACTAATCTTGCCTCCCTTATTCCGCTAAACTTTATTCCTATTCTCCTCTTAATGCAATTTGTAAAGCAAGAAGCTTCACTAGTTTAAAAGGTGAGGTTCCCATATAAAAATTTGCCTCTGCCATCGATCTTCTGCTCTGCAATCTTCTCTTGAAGCTGTTTACCTGTGTTCAACATTGAAGAAACAAAAACATGGCAAAAGATATGAGTATTTTGGTTTGCTTGTTGATCATGGCCATGGATATTGTGGCTGGCGTACTTGGGATTGAAGCTGAAATTGCCGAGAACAAAGTAAAAAAGCTACTGATTGAAATTGAAATAGTAGTATTAAGTGTACGTAATGCTGCGGATTTGCATTGATGAATTGTTTTTGGTGTTCGATGGAACAGGTTAAGCATTTAAGGATGTGGATTTTTGAGTGCAGAGACCCAAGTTTTGACGCTTTCAAGCTTGGGTTGGCAGCAGCAGTGCTTTTAGCTCTTGCCCATATTCTTGCTAATTTGATTGGTGGGTGCGTTTGCATGCGGTCTAGAGATGATTTTTCAAATGCTTCTGCTAACAAGCAATTAGCTGTTGCCTCTCTAATCTTCGCATGGTATGTTCTCCTCTCTTGCGTTTCGCTGCATGCATGCAGAATCGATTATGTGCTTCCATTTGTAAAATGCAATTGTTAGAATTCTACATTCTGATGAATTTGATTCTTTAAAATTGGCAACTTGATCAGGGTTATATTGGCAATTGGGTTCTCAATGTTGATGATAGGAACAATGGCAAACTCAAGATCAAGAAAATCTTGTGGATTATCCCACCACAGAATGCTTTCTATAGGAGGTATTCTATGTTTCATTCATGGACTTTTTATAGTTGCCTATTATGTGTCTGCCAAAGCTGCAGAAAAAGAGGACAGATTAGCTCGGAGACCTGCCCCCCCTGCTTGATCAATCTTCATTTCACTTCTCTTCTTTTTTTTTTTTTTTTTGTCATTTTTTTCTGATACAAACTGATTTGTGATTCTGTATCATAATACAATTGTTATTTATAAAAAAAAAAAAAAAAGTTCTTCAAATCAACTTTACTTTCTGCAATTCCTGAAGATTTTCAATGTATTTATATATTTCATTCAAAAATAAGATATTTGATTAAGAGTATGGTTGATCCCCTAACTTCCTCAATTCTCTCATTTAAAACTAAAAAGTTTAGCCATCTAAACTAGTTGTAAAAAAAAAAAATGAATAATATATATTTTAAATTTTTTTTGCTTAAAGTTCAATGCCATTAAAATAATCTCAAAATTATAAGAATTCACATTTAAATCTCAATAAAATCTCAATTAGCTAAAATTCACTTATTAAAAAGAATAATATACAAATTAGCCAAAATTATAAGAATTCACGTTTAAATCTCAACAAAATTTCAATTAGCCAAAATTCACACCATCATTAGTTAGTGTAAGTAGTTCGGCACTCTCATCCCTTAAGTGAGGTCGGGGGTTCAATTCCTACTCATGTATAGAATATGGCTGGCACTTTATCTCTTAGTGAGCTAATTCGGTGCGAGCAGGGACTAGTTTAAATATGATACTGACTTAAAAACACCTCTCACAATTAAGATCCTCTCAGAATTTTGTTTGTTTCTCTATTTCAGCCATTGAATTATACTTAATTCAAACAAAACAGGAAGTTAATAAACCAACAATAATTGATAAAATAATTATTTTTACTAAAATAATATTTTAAATTCGAATTGTAATATATAATATCATATTAAATAAATTTACAAAAAATATTTACCTTTTATTTATGGTTTATTTGAATCAAATTCAAAATTTAGTAAACTCTCCGATGGTTAAATAAATTAGGAAAAATTATAAATTTAGTGTCTTAATTTTTATGGTTTTTCTATTTGAGTGTCTGAATTTTTTTTTTTACAATTAAGTGTTGAACTTTAGAAAAACATACCAATATAGTGTTTCAAGTAGATTTAATGTTGAATGGGTGTTAAATCATATCAAACATGACTCACTTTTATCCCAATTATTAGTCACATCATGTGCCACATGTATTACATTATTTAAAGGACAAAATTAACCTTATTAAGGATTATAAATTGACAAAAATAATCTCAACATTAACTTCCGCCGCAGACATTGAAGGTGACTGAATAAGGGTAATTTTATCCTTTAAATAATGCAACACCTGTGGCAAATGATATAGTTGGGATAAAAGTGAATCCCATTTGATCTGACTGAGCACCCAATCAATATTAAATCGGTTAGAAACACTACATTAGTATATTTTTTTAAAGTTCAGATACTTAATTGTAAAAAAAAAAAATTCAGACACCCAAATAAAAAAATTATAAAAATTAAGACACTAAATTTATAATTTTCCCAACAAATTATAAAGGAGCTCAGTTTGCAAAAATGAAATAAAAGTATAGGACCGAGAACGTAATTTGGGCTTCTGAACTAACCCACCCAAATCCAAATCCAAATCCTAGAGATTTACAACTTGAAGTATTTTAATCGGACGATGAATAACGACATGCAATTCTGACACATCCAACGGTAAAAAAAAATCCAGATTTTTTTAATATATAAAAAATAAAATTTCCGTCGTCTTTTATTATCTTTCATCAACTCGGTCTTCTCGTCTTCTGATCCCGGACCGTAAAAATTCTTGAAACAAAACCCTAATTTTTTCAATCCCCGTCGATATTGAAAATCAATGGCACCGAAACGCTCAACTCCTTTAGAAGATCCACCGGCTGCTTCTTCCTCCGGCGAAGAGGAAGAAGAAACTTCTAGCGGCGAAGAAGAGGAGGAGGAAGAAGAAGAAGACGGATCTTCCGAAGAAGATGAAGAAGAGGATCAAGGATCGCAGAAACCACAAACACAAACACAAACACAAACTGCCAAACAAGCCCCAAAAAAATCTGAGGCAGAATCTGATTCTGAATCCGGATCCGAATCTGAAACCGACGACGACGACGACGACGACGATAAACCCCAAAACCCTCCCGATGCTACTGTCAAACCTATTGCTTCTAAACCCATGGAAGAAACCCCAACCAAAACCACCAAACCCACATCCAAACTTCCTGCAAAGTCAGCAACAGCAACAGCGACCACAGCAACGAAAAGAGGCAGGGAGGTTGAACAGGTTCCAAAAGACTCGAAACGGGCTAAAAAGAAGGATTCGGATGTGGATGGTGTTGCTGCTGAGAAGACTGAGGATACAAAGAAACAGCTTTTTCAAAGGCTATGGAGTGAGGATGATGAATTAATTCTGTTAAAAGGTATTATTGATTTTATGGAAAAGAAAGGAGTTGATCCCACTAAGGATATGAATTCGTTTTTTGATTATATCAAGAAGTCATTGCACATTGATGCCTCTTTAACTCAGTTGAAAGATAAGGTTCTTAGATTGAGGAAGAAATTTGAGAATCATGTTAAAGGTAAAAAAGGTGAAGAGAAGACATTTACTAAAATTCATGATCAAAGGACTTTCGATCTGTCAAAAAAGATTTGGGGTACTGAAGGAACTATTGGGGGTTTGGATTCAAGTCTTAAGTCTAATGGAAAGGCCAAGAAGAGTGCAAATAACAGCAGTAATTTGGTTGCTTTGAAAGCTGAATTGGGCATGGATGTGGATAAGGGGAACAAGAAATTGGACAAGATGGATGTTGAGATTGACAGCCATTCATCTGGTCTAAAACAGATTGATAAGAGTGCGGGTTTTGCAGGAATGGAGGATTATGTGATCAAAAGGGGATTGGATGTGGTGGTGGGAGCTAAAAAGGCTGAGATGGAAGAGAAGTGGAGGAAGTTGCATGTGGCTGAATTAGAGCTATTTCTTAAGCGAAATGAGCTAATACGAGAGCAGGCAAAGCTGATGTTGGCTTCGTACAAGGATGAGTAGAATTAGGCTCTTAGGAAGGTATAAATTGCGTCTTTTTGTGTTGTTCAAGTTATCAATTGTTTTTGTGTTTAGAATTTGGTATTTATGGAGCTTTTAGCATTAATTTTCTTAGCTCTTTCTTATCTTTTGGTATGGTTTTTTTTATTAGATAGTGATGTTCTTCAGTTCTAGTATAATCTTATCTTATGAAATGATTTTTTAAAAACAAACTCAGTGGAGCAAGAGCAATTGATGTATGCTCTTCCTTTTCCCAAGAGAAGCAGGGATTAATGTTTGAAAGGCCGAAGATGGAATTAATTTGCTTATAGAAACTATGCTTTTGAGCTGAGCATGCATATGTATGTTGTGCCTGTCTTAAGAAAACTAGACTCGAAAGGTGAAATTGAAGTAATGAAATTCTGGCTAGCTCTTCATATTTATATTATGATGCTTGCTCTAAGAACATTAATTAGAATGGAAAGGTGAAACTGAAGCATAGAAATTTTGTTAAGTGGCCTGTCCCCACAACGGTGCCTCTCTGCTCTCTGCTCTCTGCTCATCGTTCAGTATAAATTGAGACGAGTGCTTTATGAAGTCTTTTGTAAAGGTCTTCCCAGTTCGCAATGACATGGGGGACAACTTGAGCTTCTTTCTGAAGGATCCCAGATGAGGGAATTCTAATCAATGCTTCCTTGACATAGTCTTTTGCAAAGATCTTCCCAGTTCGCAGTGACATGGGGGACAACTTGAGCTTCTTTCTTAGGGATCCCAGATGAGGGAATTCTAATCAATGCTTCCTTGACATAGTTGAGGTTGGATCCTGGCTCAGCAAGTGTTCAACAATTATACCTACTTGTACGATCCATTCATTGTTGTAATTTAACATCTACTGTCTGTTGTTGTGATTTGGCATCTACTTGTACGATCATCCATTGTTGTGACGTATTGAAGTATTGGAAACACCCAGTTGATCAAAAGCCAAAAAGAAGCAGCGAATTTACGTAACATACGATTTAAGATATATTACCTAAATGTTATATACTTTATTGGTAAAAAGATGATATGAATCTTATCTTATAAATTTTATCACTGAGTGTATATATGTCAGAATAGTTAAGAATTTGTCTAAAGAATTAGATGTCAATTGTTCTAAGGCTGGACTCTTAACAAAATTTTTCTATTCTTCTTTTGTAATTTATAGGGATTTTTATATAAATAGATAAAAAAAATTAAAAATATGTTGTTGATTTAAAAAACTTTCAAAAGTATTTTTTTCAATTTTTTTTCAAGTATAATCACTCTTTTAGTTATTAAAGTTGTCTTTTTTTTTCAGTATTTTTTTTTCTTTTTACTATTTTTTTAACTTTTTTTACTTTATACTTTTTTCAACATTTTATTTATTTTATTTTCAATAATTTTTTTATTTTATACTAT
>CATIWM010169029.1:0-12574 GCA_949671775.1 Mallotus repandus
CTTGGGCTTTCCAAATGTCCCTAATTAAACCCAATATGGCTTCTTGAAGCTTCTTGGATTTGGACCTTGTGATTGGGCCTTCTTGTATTATTAATGGATCTTGGATCTCTTTAGGCTTTGAACTTGGGTTCACATCACAAATGGTGACAAACATGTTATCCAATGTTCCAATTGCGTATTCATGATACTAAATACATATTTTAATATTCCAAACTCATAAATCTTGTAGACTTTATGAAATGCATAAATTGTGCGTTCGTTGCACATCTTTGAATGTAAAATGTGAACTCGTGCAAATCTATGCGCAAATGGTAAGAAAAATGCTATCCAAGGTTGCAATAGCATATTCGTGATACTAAAAATATATTCTAGCATTCCAAAATGTTAAATCTCGTTTACTTTATCAAATGCACAAAATGTGCGTTGTTGCACATCTTTGAACGCAAAACGTAAACTCGAGCAAATTTCTGCGCAAATGGTAAGAAACATATTATCCAAGATTCCAATTGCGTATTCATGATACTAAATACTTATTCTATCAATCCAAACTCATAAATCTTGTTAACTTTATCAAATGCACAAATTGTGCATTGTCGCGCATCTTTGAACGCAAAACGTGAACTCGTGCAAATTTGTGCGCAAATGGTTACAAACATATTATCGAAGGTTCCAATTGTGTATTCATGATAGTAAATACATATTCTATCATTCTAAACTCATAAACCTTGTTGACTTTGTCAAATGCACAAAGTGTGCATTGATGCGCAGCTTCGAACACAAAACGTGAACTCGTGCAAATTTGTGCGCAAATAGTTGAAAACATGTTATCCAAGGTTCCAATTGCATATTCATGATACTAAATACATATTCTAGCATTGTAAATTAGTAAATGTTGTTGACATTGTTAAATGCACAAATTGTGCATTGTTGCGCATCTTTAAACGTAAAATGTGAACTCATGCAAATTTGTGCGCAAATGGTTGCAAACATATTATCCAAGGTTCCAATTATATATTTATGATACTAAATACATATTCTAGCATTCTAAACTCATAAATCTTGTTGACTTTATCAAATACAAAAATTGAACATTGTTGCGCATCTTTGAATGCAAAACGTGAACTCGTGCAAATTTGTGTGCAAATTGTTACAAAAATGTTATCCAAGGTTCCAATTGTGTATTCATGATGCTAAATACATATTTTAGCATTCCAAACTCATAAATCTTATTGACCTTATGCGATTCCAAGTAAGGGATCCGAGTTTGCCTAAGTCCCTAAAACAGACAATTTCTCAGGTGATACCGAGTGACAACTCCCTTTTTCTCCTATTTGGGTGGAGGGTTATAAGTGCATTTATGTCATCATTTAAGCTCTTTCAGTACTCTCCTCACTACCCTCTGTTTTCCCATAATAAGAAAAAGGTGTCTGTGATCTAAAGCGTGCCGAGTCGGTCTTATTGGCGTCAACAATCATCTCTATACAAACATTTAGACATCTCATATAGGGTGGCACTACACAAAGCCAATTATCATTTTTGTTAAATCATCAGTTAATTATTGTTAACAAATTTGTGATTCCACACAATTCATAATCAAACCATCTCTTATCATAGTTCAAGTAAGTCTAACCATTATTGATTTTAATGCTCAATTAATTCATCAAATGGCTAAAATAATTTCAAATCGCATTGTAAAATAAAATATAGAATAATAAAACATTAAACCAGTCAACTTGCAAACCATTTTTTGTTTCAAAGTTTCAATAATAATAAAAAGGTCAAAAAAACCAAAGACATTAATTTTGATTCATAAAACGTCATTCAAAAGCTTTTTATTTATTACTGCTATATAAAAAGCTAAAGTTTAAAGAGCTTGAACATCTACTCACTAAGAAACAACCTATAAACACATACCAAATGAATCTCTAAAGTCTTTAAAAATGAAGATTATAGCCTAAAAAGAGTCTTGGACCTTTAAATTTTACTTGGAAAACCATACAAAACTTGGAGAATTGAGGAGCTCTTTCTAGTTCTCCATTTGCTTTCCTAACCTATAATGTATGTTTTGTTTATTTTTCTTTTTTTAAACATATATGTGTATACACACTGTAGACATGGTGCACAAGTTAAAGAAGATTCCAAACCTATTTGGGATAGGTCAAATTGTAAAATATCTCTTTAGGCCTTAATGAAATGTCAGTATCACCGATTAACCCTCAAGATTTTAATTGTTTCATTCTAGACCAATTATTTATTTCTATTGAGTCTCTCCTTCTATAACTATATTTAGATATACGGGATTATATGCATAATGATTGCATATGTACCTAGAGTTTAGGGTAAGTGGGTGGCATCTTAATGGCTCTTTTATCTTCTTTAACAATTGCCATTGTAACGAACGCAAAACCCTTACTCCTATAAATGACCCTATCATAAATAATATAAAATCAAACCCAACAAAAAGAATAAATTATTAAGAAATGCAGAGGTTTAAAGCTTAAAAAAGAAAGAAAAAAATGTTAAATATTTAATTAAAAGTGTCAAAGATTTTGCTTAAGAAAAACAAAGAAAAATCATTTATGAGAAAAAATAATTAGTGTGTAACTAAAAGAAAGAGTGTGTAGAATACCTTTAGTTGAGAAGAAAAAACAGTAGACATGAAAATGATGGTGCTGCTAAGAATTTATGGGAATAAAGAGACTAAAGGAAGAGCAACTTTTGTAAGAAGAAGAAAATGGTGGTGGTGATGGTTGTGGGGGTGCTAACGGTGGCGAGGATGACAGTGATGGGTTAGCGATGATGGACATCAGTGAGGGTGATGGATGGTAATTAGATGGGGGTTACAGAAGGTTGCAACATGATGCGGGAGGGGGCGGCAGGTATGCTACTAAAATGAAAACTGAAGAGGGTAAGATTATTAGGTTAAATAAGTTATTTAGGGTTAGATGATAAGACTATTAGGTTAAATAAGTTATTTAGAGTTAAATGCAAAACTACGTAGTTTTGATGTTAAACTGTTAAAGCTAAATTACTTATAATATTAAAATTGCTTATAACATAAAAACTGTGTAGCTTTGATTTAAAACTACATAATTTTACAATAAGATTACATAAAAATAAATTGTAATTTATAATTTAAATCATCTACTATTTAATAATACTTTTAATTAATATTATATTTATTTAGTATTAAATTAATGTTTTATAATATGTACTTAATTTTATATTATAATATTTACTTAATTTTATATTTATTTATTATATCAAATTTTAATTACTTAATATTAATATCAATATTACTTCAAAATTTGAATATTACTTAATTTTGTATTTATCTAGGAGATTTATTATTTGTCGGTTATGTATTATATTATTTTATTTAGGTTAAACTTAATTTTGTAATTTACAATGCAAAACCATATAGTTTAGAGGTTAAACTACACAGTTTGCACTGTGATTACGTAATAGTAAATTGTAATGTATAATTTGAATAATATTTATTTAATAATAACTTAAATTAATACTATGTATACTTAATACTACATTTATATTATATAATATCTACTACTTTTCTTTTTATCTGTTATTTTTAATTTTAATTACTTAATATTAGTATTAATATTACTTTAAAATATGAATATTACTTAATTTTATGTTTACCTAGTTGATTTTGCTTTGTTAGCATTGGCAATCAGTTAATTTAGATTCCCTTCCTTATAAGTCTTTCTTTATTATAATAACTAGAATTTTGTATAGTATTATAGTTTAATCATTTAAAAAATTCTCCAAATTACAAAAATATGAAGAATCAAATAGATATCAAGAATGGTGTTATATCTATACAAATATATAAAGATAAGCACTACAAGTGATATTGTAAATTTTTTATATGTGACTTGCTAAACTTTCAACACACGTTAAACTCTTAATTTCTCCCTATCTGTCTCTATTTGTTTCTCTTGTTGTACTAATGACCGGAAGATAGAAGAATTGCACAAATTGGCCATTCATTAATGTGTTTTATTTAGTATTTATTTATTCAAAAATTTTATCCTTTTCTTTTTCTGTATAACTTAAATTCATATTTAAATGTCACATGACACATATTTATATAACCTACCATCAAAATTCTAAAAATTTATCGATACACTTATCTCTTTGAAGTCTTTTCATTGTCTCAAAAATGTTATATTAATATATTTTATTTAGTGTTCATTTATTTGCAAATTTTGTCTCTTTATTTTCAAATCACTTAATTTCACATTAAAGTGCATACTATAAATATTGGCATGTACTAATGGGCAAAGGTTAAGAACTATATATTGTGCAAAACTCAAGAAGGAAAAGATTAAGAAGAAGCTCAAGAAGAACATAAAGATAGGAAGAATATGGTTCGGTAGAAGCAAATGAATGTGAGTTTAACTTTGAAGTGACACAATGAACAAAGTGGATGAACTCTTAGTATTAAAATTGCTTTGGAAAGAGGTATTTTATATTAAATGTATAGGATTATAATTTACTAATTTATGCATTACTCGCTGAAAATTTTCTTAGTTTAATTATAGTTCGTAATTTATTTTGTTCAATAGATAATGTTGAAATAAGTTTTTAGTATGTTTGTTTTTAATATAAAACACTACTATAAATTTATAATTATTATTTCAAAAAAAATATTTTAAAAATAAAATTTTTTGCACAACTTGTGGGCATTTGCTTAGTTGGTATAATTACAGTGTGATAGTAGTAGCATGATAGGTAGTAGTCAATAAAATTAATATAATTGCTTAAATAAAATAAAAATTAGTACTATATTACTCAACATTAAATCAGCTTTAAATAACATTTACTTAATATTGTATTTATTAAATAATTTTAATTACATTTACTCAATATTAATAATAATACAAACTTAAATTGTAACTACATAATTTTTATTTCACTTTATTATTTTTATTTACTTAATCTTGTATTAGTATTGTATAATATTTACTTATTAATTAAAATTATACTTAATATTAATATTCATTTACATAAAAAAAATTATATGCTTTTATGAATACATAATTTTTTCATATGTAATACTTATATTACTTAATACTAATTTAGTTAGCATGTATTTGTTTAATACTAAATTAGCATTATGTAATATTTACTTAATAAATTAAATTATATTTATTTAATATTAATATTTAAATTCACGAACTAGTAAACAAGTTTGTTCATGAACTCATTTATAAGTTGGCTCACGAACTTGTTTAATGAGTCTATCCACGAGTTCGTTCCCCAACTAGCTTGCAAACTTGTTTAACAAGACTTTTAATGAACACTTGTTCACGAGCTAGCTTATGAGCCTATTAATGAGTCTGCTCGCAAATTTAAATGAGACAAGTTTAAAAAAAATTGGACTTGACTCATTTAACTTACAAGCTTCAAAATAAAGCTTGAGCTTAACTTGTTTAGTTCAAACAGGTTAGAATAAATTATCTCAAATTGAGCTCTAAGTAGCTCACAAGTCACTCCGCTGGTTTACACCCATAACCCCTAATGATCATTCACAATAATTCTTGACAGTGCAAGAGTTCCCCAAGGACTTGCAATATGCAATAAGAACTTGTTAAAGACGACTAAAGGGTCTGCTTGGATTGGGAGTAAGGAGGGGGAAGAGGGCGTAAGGGAAGGAAAGGGAAACACTTACCCTTATTTAGGAATAAAATTGGATATTTTAATGAAGGAGAGGGGAGGGGACAATGTCCCCATCCGTACACCAAAATGAGTCGTTTTGCTTACACCCCATTTTGGGGTGTAACGAGAGGGAAGGGATGAAATGGGATGATATCTTTTTTTATGTCAATTTTGCCCTTATGTAAAAAATTAAAATCCTATATTACCCCTTATTTATTATTATTCACCAACCTTTATATACCTACACTCTTTTTTTCTCCTTCTCCACATTCGCTTCTGCACTCATTTTTTTCTCCATCTTTCTCTACTTTTACTATTTGCTCTCTACATGTTTGTAATTTAAATTTTTATTAAATTTTTATGCTTAATTTGTTATTATACTAAATTATTTATGTTTTGTTATTTCATTAGTATTCATCTTATTGTGCTTAATTTATATTGTAGATTTATAGTGACTAAATTTTTTATTTTCTCAATTGTTGCTTTTTTTTTAAAAGAAAATAATGTCATTAATTCAAACTAGCAATACATCCATAGAACACACAGATACAAATTCAATAAAAATCATAGAGGATGAAACAGTACCCAGGTTAATAGCATAATAAATCGGTTCAAAGCCTACAAATTTGATAATACTATAGTGACTAGAATACCTATGACTCCAGTTCTGCAACATACTGACGACCATCTGATTTGTTATCTCTATTTCGGTCTGATGAAATATGCTCATCTGAATCACCTAAATACAAATAAAAGGCCGCAACAAGACGACTAAAAACAAAATATCGTAACAAGACGACAAAAAAGTAAATCTTGCAACAAGATGACGAAATCACAAAAAATAAAATAAACCCAAATCAAAAAACCACTTATTTAAGAAATAAATTGATAAAAAAGGTGTAGAGGGGTGATTTCAGGCCAAGAATGGCCAAAAATCACCCCTTTTTGCTTAAGGAAGATGAGTAACTAGGAAAAAAATAGAGAATGTTGAGAAGGAGGTTAGGTTTGTTTTTTTACTTGAAAAATAATTTTGTGTATTTGAAAGTTTTAAAGAATAGCTCAATTGTTGCTTTTAAGGTATGTAATATTATCTCCCAAGTGATGCTAGTGACTTTTATGACATTATTATTATAATGTAAATATTTTATATGACATAAATCTTGCGTCTTGCATATTAATGTCATATATAAATTTTATGGATGAGAAATGATATTTTTGTATTTTTATTGTTTAACCTTCTTTTACCTTTATCATACTCGTACTCTACTATAAGTACATTTGCATTCATATTACATTTGCATTTACAAATATATTGATTGATTGATTTTAAGTGCAAGCTAGTATATATAGTTAGACTAGTGTATCGGGTTAAGCCGTGATTTGTACTCGATCAAAGAGAGAGAATTTTTGAATTTTGATGACACTCAAAATGAGTGAAATTATGAGAATAAAAGGGATTATGAATAATAATGAAATGAAGAATGAGAATTAAAAAGTTTAAGATGATTTAGACTCAATTGAAACAAATAAATTTCCAAGAATGCACAATTGGAAGTTTGAGAGTTAATAGGCAAAGTTAGCTTTTCATTAAGGGTCAAAATGAGTATTTTACAATCTGATCTATCTACTTTAACTCTAGAATCTTCTTCAACTCGTGGTCATTGGTGGGCAGCCTTAGATGTTAAGGAAAGAAGAAAAGAAAAGAAAAAGAGAGGAAAAGATAGAGAATAAGAGAAAATTTCTAAAATTTAAAGTGGAGCTAATTACTACAAGTTGAATTTGGAAGATTAAAACAATTTTGGGCCATCAATTATCATCCCTAAGTGCTCAATTGATTGAATTGGTAAGTAATTTTATTGTTTTGGAAACTTGGATGAGCTATATAAAACTTTTCATCTTTGATCTTGAACTTATTTAGTCTCTAAGTTAGTCTAATAATAATAAATATTTTAATGCTCAATCAGCTCGAGAAATTGACCTGGTTGTGTTTAGGTATCTATAACTCTTTCCATAGTTGTCCAAATGAAGAAATATTTTCATGGTATGTATTATACATATAAATTTAATACTAATTTAAATTTGAGCTTCAAATTCCTTCTCTATAATTTTGGACAATTTTTCTAAGTTGAGCCTGAAACAGCCCTTTTAGAGTTAAAAGGGCAGAATTGTGAAATTGAGTTAATTTGCATATCTTACATATCATATGGGAGATGCATGGTTAGGACAGTATGTGGGAATGTTATATTGATGAAATTTAAATGAAATTTCATGTTTTAGGGGCTGGAAAAGGAAAAGAAGGTGCTGGTGCAAGTTAAGCAAAATGGTGAATCGGTTGTGTTAGTTTTGAAAGCTATTTTGTGAGTGGAAGTTCAAGCCCTTTAAACCTTTTTATAACAGCAATAAAATGAGTATTTTAGTGATGTTTAATGAATCTGAAGTGATGTATTGAAATGCTTTCAATTCAGCTTTGTTGATACTTGAATTACATGGTTTAATTTCAAGTTTCAAAGGTTTCAAGTATACGAATTAAATGTGTTATTTCTATACACTTTGCTTTGTTATCTGAATTGAGATCTTTTTAGTTACTTGGTGATTAAAATGAGCTTATGCTCAATCTGATTTCACTTAATTGAACTATGTTGAAGATTTTTTGGTTTTGAAAGCTTATTGAACTATAAATACGATAATGTTGTTTTGATTGATTATTTAGTGAAAATGGCATTTGGTTTGTGTATTACCACCCTATATGAGTTGTGTAAATGTGTTGAGTCATTATGTTGGTTGTTATTGCTCAATAAACAACAGGGCACTTGATTGCAGGATGGTGCAGGAAGAAGGGTCGTTCCGTGCTAATGTAGTCAAAGGGTTAGCCCTCAAGTGTGCCTAAAGAGTGATGCTTATGATGGCCTGTATGTTATGGCCAAATTGTAATACTTATTGTAAGGATGGTTAATACATGTGAAATATTATTTTGATGATTGAAAACCATGTGTTTTATTCCGCTGAGTTTTGTATAAATTTGAAGGCAATAATAGCCTTAATATTTCAAGTGGTTTATAACTTGATTTTAATTACTTTAGTATGCTAATTTGACAAGTTTATTGTGTTTGGTTTAACCAAATTATTTTCTGCTTGAGATATGTATTCACTAAGTATTTTTGTACTCATTTTACTCAGTTTTCTAAACTTTTCAGATAGCAGGGCTTGTTAGAGGGTGGCCTAAGCTGAGTGTGTGTAGATAGAAGTTTGATAGTAAGTGAAAATGCCCTAGAGGGGGGGTGAATAGGGCTATAGAACAAAAATCAAAACTTAAAAACAAATAAGCAAAAATGAAAGAATGTTGAGAAAGAAGAATGATGAATACAAGTATTTAAGGATTTCGGACTCTCAACAATCCTACGTCTCCACCTAACTTATCCCCAAGTTAGGATTTTGAATCACCACAATCTATTCCCTTAGATTGATTTTTACAACTTGAGTTTTAGGCTCAACTCAAACCTTACAACTTGAGTTTTCAAGGCTCACTCAAAAACTTATTCACAAGTATTTTAAAGGCTTACACTAAAACCAAATTCCTAAGTGTTTTAATGGCTATACACTTAAACCAATTCCTTTAGAATAGAATCTCACTTCCCTTTTCTTTAACCCCAGAAAATAGAAGAATAATAATTTCTATTCTAACACTCACCAAACTCTCATAAGAGTTTATCAAATACAAGAATGAATTAAAGAGAGCTTTAATTGAATGCTTGAGAATGTATAAATCAAAAATAAGTTTCTTAACCTCTAAATGATCTTCAGAGGTTGTATTTATAGTTGAGCAATTCAATTATAGCTGTTAGAAACAATAATTTTATTTCCAACAAATTCAAACTTCATTTGGATGAAATTTGGACTTTTATGCTGCAAAAACACTAGTCCCAATCATGATCACACTGATCCCAGTCACGATATTCAAAAATATATCCGTTATAGCCATTATACACTTGTCCTAGTCATGACTGCATTGACCCAGTCAGGATCACACTGGTCCCAGTCAATACATTGGCCTGGGATATGTTCTGGAAGATTTCTTCAATTTGGTGCAATTTTGGTCCCAGTCGGGACTTGCATGGTCCTATTCGGGATTATGACTTTTTGACATTGAAGAAGATTGAATCAACCTTAGCTTTCTTCATGAAAGTTGTAGGTATTTGTCTTATCTTTCCATATCACTTTTAATCACTTAAATTGGACATCTGTATCTCATGATATTGTTGAAATAATAAAAGCTACTCATATTGAAATGAAAACTGCATATGCTGATTTTAACTGAAGATTTCCAGACCCAAATGAATTCAGATTTTGACAAGTAAAATTAATTTGGAAATCTTGTGATGTCTAATTCAAATATTAAGAAGACAACTTTCTCATTTAAAAAGTTTAATACTTTCAAAATCTTCCTGGAATCCCAAAGGTTGATTTAGCCCGAAAGCACGCTTAGCTTCATTTTGATTTCCATTATAGTCCTAGCTTATACACACTTAATCAAACATGTTAAATGCTCAAAATAAATTTTTTTAAGATCAAAATCAAGATTTATTATTGCTATCATCAACATTTATTTATTTCATGATGAATGCTCGTCAATCCAATTATCCCGCGCTTCCATTTCCAATTCAAACTGACCAATAATTAAGTATGGTAAAATGCATCCTAAAATCAAAACTAAGGTGAAGTAGTGAATAAATAAGCATTGTGTATAATAAGAAATAAGATAAGTAACTCCTACCCCCTAAACCCAAATTCTCTTGTTAGGAAAGTGGATTTTTAATTCACTTTCTCCCGATACAAGTCGGGTGGCAACTCCAATCTACAAAGCCTATTCAAGCAAACCCTTCAATAAACAATAACAAATGTAAAACTGGTAGATAGTCACCATTTGGCCTGTGTGCCCCAATGCTATAAGCTTATTGATCCCTATCGTCCACAAGGGCATTAGGGGAGGTCAATAAAAAAATGCACCATATAGCCTTTGGGGCATCAAGCAAGGCATTGTAACTAGTCAACATTCTATGCACTAGAGCCAGCTTATTTTTGGGAAAACACCTTCATGAAAAGTTCAAAATTGGTGTATACATGATCGTGATCTTTGAAAACTTTTTGAATTTGATTTGAGAATACAACCTTATGTGGTGTGTGCAGTATTTTAAGAAAAACATATATTGTTCTAATGTGCATATGCATGAGATTTGAAAATACCCTTTGAAAAATAATTTTATTAAAAACAAGCAATCTGGAATGATTATGTATTAACTAGCCAAGTGCTTTTTCTATTATAACTAATCTTTGGGAACCGACCCTCATTCTATCAAAGAATCTGAATTCAAAAATTGAGTCAATCAAAGACTGTTATTGAGACTAGTATTATCAAATGGAAACAGAAATTAAGACATTCTAATGATAGGTTGGGATGACGATAATAATAAGTACCCTTCTGATTGGTTGTGTTCTAAAAATGCTTTATTTTTGCATGACCATTGTGATTATGCTTGATTCCATTTTGCTAATGAGATACTTCGTTTACCCTCCATTGAGGAATTGATAAACTTTGTCACTCTTGAGGCTCACATTATCGATGCACCACGAAACATAATCTTATAATCTTTCAAATTGTCCCTCTCTGAATGAAAGTGCAACCAATTCTATTTTATATTCTCTATTTTCCTTAGATTGCTTCCTTTTGTGAGTTTTTGAACCTAGCTAGGTCTTTCACTTTTTTATTTTCCCTCTTTTTCCTAGGTTGCCCCTTTTAGGAGTTTTCAACCTAGCTGGGTGGTTGCAAAAAAATTTTGATGATTGATCGTTATTTTTATTTTTGATTTGTCCAATATTCATATTGTTAACTGCCTAATGCTCTTGCTATTTTTACACCTGATGTTCATGTCATCCACACTACTAAGTACTAGAAAATTGATTTTGATACTTGTAAAATCCATGACTGACACTTCATGTGCTAAAATCATATCAATCATGCCTTTTTCATATGATTACTGTTTCGTTATAACCATGCACACTATATTATACTTGTTATTGATTAGTCCTTTATGGGTTTTCTAACCATCTATTTTCCAACTCATATTTGGTAGAAATTTTACTTTGGAAATTAGTGTCACTTGTGATTGAGGAATGATTCATGAAGCTGATTGTTGGTAGATAATCTTTCAAAGGGGTTAAATAGGATTGACTTTTTTCAAGCATAAGGGGTATTTGTAGAAAGAGATAAGGATTTTCTTCTCTTTTTTTTCCTTTTTTTTTCTTTTTCTCTTTTTTCTTTTTATTTTAGATGAATAATGTCCAAAGGAAAATTGAATATCGATTCCCAATCTTTAACCCATTCATTCAATGTTATTTTTTTAATCTCTCACTCAATCAAGCAAAATATAGCATGCATAATCATAACAAATTCATAATCGTATAAATTAAGCAATCTGACATCTATTAGCAATAAGAAAACAATTTTTTATATTATTAAAACATTTTTTATATTATTATAGCCTTAATAAGACATAATTATTCATCAAGTGTTCAAGTGTAGTCATTTTCAATTTACACTCTAAAATGGTGCAACTCTTTAAAGTCCCTTATGTCCATGTTCTTCAATTTGTTAACTAGAGGTGGAATGCAAGCTTCAATGGCTATAGGCAGTTGATATAATGTTGTAGGTCTATTGTAGACGGCGGGGTTTAACGCGTGCCCAAGTTTATTGCAACCACGACACTGTTTGAGCTCAGGGCTCTAGGGAACACACTAACCATTGTCACAAAGACATGGCGTGGAGATGAGGAGTCGCCACCCAGGGTAATAACTGGGACAAATTGAAAGTGGTGGTAACTCGATTCTCTAATACAAG
>CATIWM010169102.1:0-13280 GCA_949671775.1 Mallotus repandus
CAATCACATGGGCATGTGCTAAGAAGATGAAGGAAGCATGACATATGCTAATTCAAGCAATGTGGGCTCAAAGTACAAATCTGAATCAATCTTCTCCATTTGGTGCACATGGAGTTAATTCTGGTCTAAAGCTTATTCATTTAGCACAAATTGAAGATCTAGGCCCAAGTAATGTTATTGGATCTAGTTTGGATGCATTAAGCCCAAAGGAGTAGCTACACGTATTCCAAGCCTAAGATGAAGCCAAACTATGTGTCAATTAGTACAACTAGTGTTAAAAATAAATTTGGATGTATTCCTTATCCAAAACATTTTTGAAGAGTTTGGTTTTAGTTAGAATTACTTTTCTTTAGTTTAGTTGGCAAGCAAAATAATTCCTTATCTTTAAGGACTTGTTTTCCTATCTTTTAGGAGTTTTTTATCCTTATCTTTTGAGGATTTGTTTTAGAATAGGTTTAGGATTAAGAATTCTTATAAATAGTTTATTTTGTTGCCTATTTGGCAGATCTTTTTCATCAATTTAATCAAAGTGATGAATTTTTCTTCAAATTACTTGGAGTTTTATTCTTTGAACTTTCTAAACAAAATAAGTTGTTAGATAGTTCACTTGTCTTATCAATTAGAACATTCATATCTAATTGTGGTGACTTCATGATAGCTATAGTTCTTAGTTGTTGGATAATTAAGGGTTCTAGTTTCCACCCGACTTGTTTCTTGGACAATCTAAGGTGTGGGTATCAATAGATTGTTGCGGGTTTTGCTTGTTAGATAAGCCTAGTTTGCATCAGCATCAACAACCATCAAAATACCATCTTTATACTTTGTAGCGACAACAGATGTCCTAGTGACACATATGGGTAACTACACCATATACAAAAAGAATACTAAAAATAAACAGATGCAACTCTAATTAGGGTTTCAAAAAAAATCACACCATAAACAATTAGAATACTAAATAATAAAAAAGTAGAATTTTAAGACTTCTAATAAAAAAGTGCTTGATAAATATACCTAGAATTTGAGTATTATTGGGTTAGTATTTTAGCTAAGAAATAATACTAAATAACTATTATAAATTTTCTATTTGTAAAATTTTAATATATATATATATATATATATAGATTTTCACCGTTCATTAAAGCGAGTTAGACAAATAATGATTATTTAAGATTCATATATATATTTTTAACATTAAAGCAAAAATGGTTAGCACGCCTTACAAATTTGTTATAGTGTGTATTGTGTGTATTTTGTACAATTAAAAAAAAAGATTAAAGCAAAAATAAATGTCACATTTGGTGTGACTTCAATTTGATGTGCAATTAGATATGGCATGAGCATTTTGCCCATAGAAGAGGAGTCCATTTGTTTGCAGCCCACACAAGTTTACAGTAGCTTTGATCTAAAAGATAATTTTGTGGGCAGAGGTAAGATAGGGTTTATTGCACCGTTGGCACCATAACTTTGGCCCTTGTTTCAAAATGGTACCACATTTTCAATTTTTTTTCTTTTCAGTCTCTTAATTTCTATTTTGTTTCAGATCACAATCTCATTCTGATTTTCGATGAAAATTGCTGATATGTCAACCAGAATAGTAATATTCTTAGATTATGCTCCATATATGTGTCCTACTCAGCTTCTTTTTTTTTTACCAAAGTATTTGAGGAGGTTGGGCCCATATCACTAATATGGGCCCAAAACCTTTAACTCATTAAAAAAAACTTAAAATCCCTAAATCCCTGCATTTTCCCTTTCTCTTTTCTTCGTTCCCAAATTCTCCGCTCCTCTTTCTCTTTAATCATTAAGTTCTGCCTTTCCTTCTCGAAATCTCCATCATATTCAATTGCCCCTCTTCCTCATCAATCTCCTTTCATCTCAGCTCATCTTTATGAGCAGTAGAAATAACATCATTGCTCTGCTGGAATCGTAAATTTAAACCACTTTAGAAGCAGTAGAAATACTTTTAGTTCGCCATTTCTTCGTGATTGTTGACTCTGGTGGTTCTATCTTTGATGACATCGATGACTTACATTTAGCTAGTTTTAGTTTCATTTCAAATTTGAACTGGCCATATCGAGAAAGTGAGAGAAAGAGGAGACACATTAGATGATGTTGGAAATGGGTTTTCTTCTTTTTAATTTGGTTTAGGTTTATTGCACCATTGAGGTGAGTGAGTTGTTAGAAATTTTAGTGGAGAGTGGAGTTATAAGGGCTGCCACTGCTATATTTAATCTTTCAATTTATCAAGGAAACATGGTAAGAGCTGTAAGGGCTGGCATTGTGCCTTCTCTGATGCAGTTACTTAACGATGTTGGAGGTGGAATGGTGGATAAAGCATTGGCAATCCTTACAATTGTTGCAAGCCATCAAGAAGGGAAAATAACAATTGGCGAGGCTGATACAATTCATGTTTTAATGGAGGTAATTAAAATTGGTTCTCCACACAACAGGGAGAATGATGTAGCTGTCCTGTGGTCACTATGCACTAGTGATTTGAAGCAGTTTAAGCTAGCAATGGAATCTGGTGCAGAAGAAGTACTAAAGAAACTTTCAGAGAGTGGCATTGATAGAGCCAAGAGAAAAGTTGGATGTTTATTAAAGCACATTCCATGGGTTGATTTTTTTTTTTAAATTCCACCACATTTCTATCAAATGATGAGTAAAATAATTTATGGTTACAATAAGCATACTAGTTACATATTTGAGTATGTTAATGTTGGAAGGGAGTAGATGATGGAAGTTGGTGTACTGACAATGCTAATAGATATGATGGATTTTACCTCACCGTCATCGTCATCTTCATCATCATGCATATCTTTCTTTCTTTCTTTCTCTCTATCTTTGCTGTTGTTTATGAACAAAAAGTGAAAAAGTTGTGATGATAAAAGGAATTGGAGAAGAGATTTTTCAAATAGGTGCTCTTTCTGTATTGATTTATTTTATCATTTGGATTCTTTCATTGTTATCCTATTTGGTTGCAACGTTTTCTTTTGATTTTAAAAAAAGAGTTGCAGTGTTGATGAAGGTGGTTGGCATTGGAGAAGATGATGGGATGAATAGGCTAAAACATGATGGGATGAATGTAGGGATTTTAGGACTGTAGTTAATTAGGGATTTAGGGATTTTAAGTTTTTTTTAATGAGTTGAAAGTTTTGGGCCCACATTAGTGACATGGAAGCTGAGTAGGATGCATATGTGGAGCATATTCTAAGAATATTACTATTTTAGTTGACACGTCAACAATTTTTCACCAAAAATCAGAATGGGACTGTGATCTGAAACAAAATAGAAATTAAGGGACCGAAAAAAAAATTTGAAAATGTGGTACCATTTTGAAACAGGGGCCAAAGTTGTGGTACTAACGATGCAATAAACCCATGTAAGATAATAACTACTATCATCCTATTACTAAAATTATCTTAATTTTAGTCAAAATTAAGATAATTTTAGCACTAGGATATCTTAAAGATAATTTTAGTAATAGGATATCTTTAAATAATAAAATTATCTTATCACTAAAATTATCTTAATTTTACAAAATTAAATATTAATTATTGTAAAATTATTAATAATGCATTAATAACATAAGTTTTTAACAAAATATATACGCATGACTTTGGTGTGTGTACTATAATTATAAAGGTACAATTTTAGTAAATTTTTTCAAATTTACAAAATTAAATTTTAAGTACTGTAAAATTATTGAGAATTTATTAATAATATAAGTTTTAAATTAATTAGATTAAAAAATATATAAAATTCTAAAAATAAAAAATTTATTATTATAAAATTATTACTGCGTTCATAATATAAATCTTTAAATTGATCAAATTAAAATATGCATAAAATAATACGTTATAATTTTATAAGATTATAATTTTTTTTATATATATATACATATAGAAAATAAAAATTATAGAAAATCAAGTCAAAATAGGGTAATTATCTATATACTATAAAGCTGGACATGGAATTCACTGTTCATTAACAGTGAATTCCATGTAATTTCAAAATTTTTTCTAAATTGCCACTTTGAAAAATGGCGTTGTTTTCCTTTTGGACATTCATATGCAAAATGGTGTCATTCTAGTTTGTTACAGAGAAAAAAAAAAACACTTCCGGGTTAACCTAAATTTTTCGTTCTCTCATTTCCCCTTCTAAAATTGCAGTTGCTAGCCTCCTCTACCTTCTTCTATTTTTTTGTAGCTTTTTTTTTTTTATTGTAGCTTGATATTTTTTCCTTTATCATTCTATTCCCTTCAGCTTCCCTTTTTTTTTTTTTTTTGCGTTCACAGAACACTAAACATCATGCTTTATTTGTTTAATTCCAAGTTCTCCCGATGGTAGCTAATGCGAGCCAAGATGGTTCCTTCCCTTTTCTCAAATTTCATCTTATTTTGAACTAGAAAACTAGATCTGACTGTAATTGTTTATTTAGATCTAAGATTTTGATTGATGAGGTACTGATTTTGTGATTTGATTTTGTTTTTTTTTTTTTTTTTTTTTTGTAGCCTTATAGCCAAATGCTGAGAGATAAGACAATTAATGGAGATGATGATGCATTCAACACATATGATGAGCTACTGGTGAAGATGTAAGTGAAGATTGTCATACTTCTTAGTTGGTTTGATGAAAAAGACAACACCGTTTTACTGGACTCCAATGGTTGTATCCAATAGGTTTTCTTTCTTTCTTTATTTCTCTATTTTATTATTTTTTCAAATAAAAAGATTAAAAGAGGCAAGTATGATTATATATGTTATAGGTGTATGCAAATGTGTGAATTTGATTTTGATGTGTGAATTCTAATAATGTGAATTTGATGTGTGAATTTGATTCCTTTAATTTTCTTTTCTATTAAAATAACCTTTGATCATTTGAGCTATTATTTATTTATTGACAATTTAATTTCTTTAATTTTCTTTTTTATTAAAATAACACAGTGTCAAATTTATATATATTGACTTTTGTATAATCTAGCCAACACCAAATTGTTTTTTTCTTAAAAAAACTATATAAATTTAGGAAAGTGAATTAGCTTATTAATGGTTTTTGTTTATATCAAGATAAGTTCATTGCAAAAAACAAGGAAGCTAAAAAATTATGATTAAGAAAAGCATAAGATTGACATTTAATCATTTTCTTTCCCATAATTTATTGAATTTTAAATTTACTTATTTCAAGGAAATTTATTTTGTAATTGTTTTTTCCTTTGAAATGTAAGCCGACTATAATCTTATGGTAAATCAAGCATATAATTGGGAAACATAATTAGAATCACTTTTTGAAAACATAAAGTGGAAGACAAATGTGTGATTTGCAAATCTCTGCTGCACATCTCATATAAAAGTGTAAAAAGCTATTGCTAATAGAGTATTTAAAGATGGATTAGTTTCACAATCTTATTAGTTACATCACGAAATCCAAATTAATAATATCAACTGGTAATTTGGGTTCAAGAAGTTAGATTATAGTTGTCGATCAAACCCCTTAAAAGCGTTACCTATACCTTAAGCTAATTATATTTCACGCTTAGGTAAAACTTGGTTGTTTCGTTCCATATCCTATTAGATATGTAAGACATGTGTTTGAATTTTTAACTTCTTTATATGATCCTCTAAATTGTTGCATTTGATTGCATTTATATATATATACAATGATAATATGTCGAAGGTTGTTTTGTGATACAACTTCTTTTAAGATTTTTTTTCGGTAACTCCTTTTAAGATGTTAACAATTCAAATATTTAATTTTTACTTGCCTTAACAAGTCAAATGTGCGTGTGTGTGTATATATATATATCTTTGAGATGGGACTTTAAACATTCTCTAAAGGCTATAGTTCATGTGCATTTACTAGTATATTATATAATGTGTATGCAACTGAAAATAATAGAATGTGTTTTTATATTATTTAATGTATATGCAAGTGAAAATAATAATTTCTTATTTTTATTTTTTTAAGGACAGATGGATTGGAGAAGTGATTTCGCAATGTGCTCTATCAGACTATATTTGCCAAGAGTTGTGTGAACAAGCTAATTTGTTTTTTTTTTCATAATCTCTATTATGGAAAAGTGTGAATTTAATAATTGATACGTGACTATGAAATTTTTTTTTATGTGTAAAATTTTATTTTACATTTATCCCGCAGCGAAGCGCGTGTCACTTTTCTAGTTTGTTATACAGATAAACAAGAAGTCAAAATATATAACCACAAAGCGATATGACTAAAATATTCTTTGCCACGTCATCATTTTTAATAGGATTATACAATTTTTTTGTATTTGCTATCGGTTTGTTGCACATGGCACCAATTTGTTAGGATTAAAACCACATGTCAAAAAGTGATTATGGTTGAAACCACATGACACTTTTTTTGTACTTTTTCTTTATTTTTATGGTGGTTTTATTATTTCTAGTTAATTGTTACAAGTAATTTTTTTAATTTTTTATTTTATTTTGTATTGTTCTATTTTACAATATTTGTACTATTTTTTATGTGTAAAAGTTGTATAAAATATATTATGTAACTTTATCTTAATGAAATTTTTCTAATAAATTTTAATTATTTAATATTTTAAAAATTAATTTTATTATTTATGAAAATTATATTTTTTTTTATTTACGTTATCTTAATTGTTTCATATATATTAACAGTTTTTTTTTAAAAAAAATTGCACAGTTTATGCATTACCTTTTATTTATTAAATAAGATTAACAATAAAACTATTACACTTGTAACTGTTACATTTCATTTCTTTAATCCCGATCCAAACGCACTCTAAATAAAATAATATAATATTTAACCAAAAAAATAAATTTTCTAAATAAATATAAAATTAAGTATTTTTATATTTTGAAGTGATAGTGATATTTAAAGTGATAGTGATATTAGTAATAATATAAAGTATAGTTTTAGTTTATATTATTATTAGATAGATATAATTTAAATTGTAAATTATTATTATCTAATCATAATATAAATCTATGATGTTCTATATTCGTAAATATTCATATTTTAAATTAATAATTAATTAATTAAATTTAAATTCATAAATAAATATACTAATGTAAAATTGAATAAATATAATATTAAATTAAACTTAGTATTAAATAATATATAATTTAAAGGAATTTACGTATAGCATCAAACTACGTAATTTATTTATTTTAGAATATCAAACTACGTAATTTTAATGCCAAACACTAAATAACCCAAAAAAAACCCAAATAACATAACCTAATAATAAATAACCCTAAACAACAACACAACGTAGTATAGCCTCCGCTAGGAGTGTAATCGAGCCAAGTCGCTCGATATTCGGCTCATCAAAAGCTCGCTCGAGCTCGTTTATTAAGTTAAATGAGTTGAGTTCGAATATAATTGTGAGACGAGCTGAGCTCGAGCATATGGAAACTCGACTCGTTTAAGCTCGTGAACAGACTCGCAAACAGGCTCATGAACAAACTTGTGAAGTAAGCTCGCGAATAGGCTCATGAAGTAAGTTCATGAATAAGCTCAGGAACAGGCTCATGAAGTAAGCTCGCAAACATTCTCGAGAACAGACTCGTGAAGTAAGCTCGAGAACAGGCTCGTAAAGTAAGCTCGCGAACAGGCTCATGAAGTAAGCTCGCGAACAGGCTCGTGAAGTAAGCTCGTGAACCGGCTTGTTAAGTAAGCTCATGAACAAGCTCGTTTACTATCTCATAAATTTAAATATTAGTATTAAGTAGTGGTATTAAATAGGTATAATTTAAGAAAATTTTTAAAGTAATTTTGGTTTTTAGCTATTTTATATTACTTATTTTTATCACCTCAATATGAGAATGTGTTTTATTTCTAAGGTGGTTATTAATAAATAATATATGCTTTACAAAAAAAAAAACTATAAAAGCGTCATTATATAAATTAAGTATGAATATTAAATAAACTAAATAAGCTTAATGTTATAACATTGCATAATATTAAATAAACTAAATAATCTTAATCTTATTGTATAATATTAATGTAGCATTAAATAGATATAACATTGATTAAAATTGTTATTAAAAAATATAAAATTGTTATTACAAATTATAATTTAATTTGAATTATCTCACCACAAAAATGTAAAATTTTAATGTCATAACTATAAAATTATGTAGCTTTGATTCAACCTAATTCACTAAAAATCCCTTTTAACCTATGATGAGAATCCCCATATGATAAGGAATCCTAATCCAATAAGGATTCAAGATGTAACAAGGAATCCTTATTCAACAATGGCTCAATATGTAACAAGCAATCCTAATCCAACAAGGATTGACGACCCTTTGACTTATGATGGAGGTCCAATCACATGGGCATGTGCTAAGAATATGAAGGAAGCATGACATATGCTAATTCAAGTAATGTGAGCTCAAAGTACAAATCTGAATCAATCTGATCCATTTGGAGCACATGGAGTTAATTCTAGTCTAAAGCTTATTCATTTGGCATCAATTGAAGATTTAGGCCCAAGTAATGTTATTGGGTCCAATTTGGATGCATTAAGCCCAAAGGAGTAGCTACAAGTATTCCAAGCCCAAGATGAAGCCAAACTATGCATTAATTAGTACAAGTAGTGTTAAAAATGAATTTGGATGTATTCCTTATCCAAAACATTTTTGAAGAGTTTGGTTTTAGTTAGAATTACTCTTCTTCACCTTAGTTACCAAGTAAAATAATTCCTTATCTTTAAGGATTTGTTTTCCTATCTATTAGGGGTTTGTTATCCTTATCTTTTAAAGATTTGTTTTAGTTTAGGTTTAGGATTAAGAATTTTTAGAAATAGTTTATTTTGTAGCTTATTTGGCATATCTTTTTCATTAATTAAATTAAAGTGACGGATTTTTCTTCAAAATTACTTGGAGTTTTATTCTTTGAACTTTCTAAACAAAATAGGTTGTTAGATAGTTCACTTGTCTTATCAATTAGAACATCCATATCTAATTGTGGCGACATCCTGATAGCTAGAGTTCTTAGTTGTTAGATAATTAAGGGTTCTAGTTTCCACCCAACTTGTTTCTTGGACGATCTAAGGTGTGGGTATCAATAGATTGTTGCGGGGGGTTTTGCTTGTTAGATAAGCCTAGTTCGCATCAGTTGGTTATGCCATTCAGACTATGTAATGCTCCACCTACCTTTATGCAGCTAATGAATGAAGTATTTCACCCTTTCATTGATGACTTTATCATTGTCTATCTAGATGACATACTAATCTACAGCATCACATAGGAGGGCCATCTTAGTCATATTGCTTAGGTTATGGAGGTTATACAAGCTAGTTAACTACGGTTGAATGTGAAGAAATGTGAATTTGGAAAGCAAAAGCTTGTCTACTAAGGGTTCATTATTGGTGCAAGAAAGCTCAAAGTGGATCCAGAGAAATTACAAGTTAGCAATCAATGGCCCACACCATGTTCAATGATCGAAATTTGAAGATTTGTAAGTGTATACTAATATTTGAGAAAGTTCATTAAACATTTTTCTTTAATTATAGCACCATTACATTCTCTCATGAAGGACAATCAAAATTTTGAATGGTCAAAGAAACATAAAGAATCCTTCCAGTTATTGAAACAAAATAGAGAGGCCCCAGTGTTAGCATTGCCAAATTTACAAAAAGCATTTGAAGTAGAAGCAGATGCATTAAACTACGCAGTGGGAGCCATATTACTTCAGGATGGCAAACCAGTTGCATACCATTTTGAGATGTTCAGGGGACTAATACTGAACTATCCAACTTATGATAAGGAGCTATATGCCTTACATCATGCAGTGAAGCATTAGAGAGCTTACTTGTTAAGGAAGGAGGTTGTGGTACACTCTGATCATAAGCCTCTTCAGTATTTAACTACATAGTTAAAGTTACAGCAAGCTAGACATATAAAATGGATATCTTACCTACAACAACTCAATATTATCATTAAGTACAAGAAGGGAATGATTAATAAATTAGCGGATATGTAATCTTGGCCCCCTACACCAGTAAGTTTTGCATTATTGGTGGCTATGTAGATCTAGCTTATAGTTCCTTCTGAGTATGTGAAAGGGTATGATATAGACATTAATTTTAGTTCAGCTTATGCTAAGCTTTAATAAGGGAAGACCAGTAGTTTCAACTGAAGGATGGACTAATGTAGAAAGGAGCACAATTGTGCATATTAAAAGATAGTGATCGATTACAGTGGATTCGTGAAGCTCATACTTCCAAAGTTGTAGGACATGTCGGAGTAGAGAAAACTTTACTAAATCTTCATCAATATGTCTTTTGGCCAAAGATGCATCTAGATGTCTCTCGGTACAAACAAGGTTATGTTATATGTAACACGTCAAAGCCTTCAAATAGGAAGTTAGGATTATAACTTCCACTACCAATACCTAGCCGACCTTGGGAGAGCATTTCAATGGACTTTCTTAGAGGATTGTCTAAAACCAAGTATGGGAACGATTACTTATTCGTAGTTATGGATCATTTTAGTAAGATGATGATCCTCATTCCATGCAAGAAAACGGTCAAAGGAGAACGGGCAGCTAAATTATTTTTCTAGAATGTTTGGAAACATTTTAGCCTCCCAATATCGATTATATCATATAAAGATAATCAATTCTTAGGCTATTTCTGGAGGTCCTTATGGGGAATGATGGATACTAGGTTAAAGCAGTACTGTTTTTCATCTATAGACGGATGGACAAATAGAGGTTGTTAATCGGACTATGGTACATTTATTAAGGGCTTACAATTCCAAGCATCTAAAAATATGGGATGAAAGTCTCCTCTACTTACAGTTTGCTTTTAACCTAGTAATTCATAGTTCCACACTGAAATCTCCTTTTGAGGTTTTTTTAGGTTACATACCTTAAAGTTCTTTTGACATGGCATTCACTATAGGTGACAAACCGTTAAGTGGAAAGGAAGAAGAAGAACATGCTCAAGCATAGAAATTTCTCGAACGAGTTAGAAAGATTCATATAGAAGTGGAAGCATAACTGCAATGTACTCAATAGAGATATAAAGCTTGCCATGACAAACACCGTGTGCCATGTCACTTTAAAGAAGGAGACCTAGTATGGTTACACTTTGTAAGGAACGGTTATAAGGAGAAGGAAAGAAATTAAAGCCTATTAGATATGGACTGTTCATAATCATCAAGAAAATTAGAGATAATGCCTTCTAGCTTGACCTACCACCATACATGCATATGTACTCGATCACCAATATTGAGAACTTAAAGCTTTTTGAACCATCTCTGTTGGATGATGATCTTGATAAGGACGCCCATCTTCCCTCAGTCGATGACTTGAAGATGGAGCGAGAAGATCCTGTTAGTATAGATGTTCCCTAGTGTCATTTCTTTTATTATAAATGACATTGTATTTTTATCCCTATGACAATAAAATATTCATTTAAATAAAGTGTTTGTTTATTTGAGTATTTACCCTTTAGCATTATGTTAAAAGAGTTTATTATCAAGAGTTGATAATATAAGTGACAAATTCTTTTAGTACATATGCTATAAAATGTTCATAGTCATAGGATTAATACATGGGTAGTATTAATCCATAGACTATCACCTATATCTATTTTCCTTGATTGGTATGTGATATCGATAGTGGGAGGTAGTGAGTCTTATTGTACTTGATATGAGATATCAGAATAGACATGTGGATACTTATGCGATGGGTGGATCGAACTATGACGTAAGATAAGTGATTGCATGGAAATTCACTTTTGTCAACTATCAATATCTTGGACATAATGGTGCATATGGTCCTTTGACCTGAGGTGACATGGTCATCCACATATGGTTGATTAGAGTTTGTTACCACTTACATACCTGTGCTAGCCATGTATGGGTATATAGCGTGTGGTGGCTCTAGTTGGTTATATGTAGGTATAGGTGATCGACCAAAATGGAATTCATTATCTTGAGTGAACCAAGATAAGATCCTATGCTATCTAAGTTGTTCTTGACGAATAAGTACTTGGCCAGGTCAAACTTAACTTATCCGAAAGAGTTTCGGTGGTAGAAAGAGTTTCTAGTAAAAGTCATGTTTTATCGAGAATTGAACTGAAGATGAGGTCATATGATTGAGGCAATTAGAGTTTGACTTGACCATAACTCTAGCCGATATCGAAATCTTGTAATGAAGGGACATTGAGTGCACGGTAATTATGTTCTATGGTTCTTGTGAATCTACGGACAACATTCATTTCCAATTGGTTAGTCGTGACATCTATGCTAGGGGTGCTAGTGGTATGCACTAGGTCAATCATATATGACTATGTTTTGACTTTATTGTTTTATTAATAAAGAGGCACTTTCATTATCATTTTTTTATTATGATAATTACTTGAATAGTTAATTCTTTCTAAGGACATCAAGTATGTGACTTAATAGTTGTTGACCTTAGCAATAATCAATCTTGATTTTGATCTTAACAATCTTAGTTTTGAGCATTTAACATGTTTGTTTAAGTGTGTATAAGCTAGGACTATCATGCAAATCAAAATGGAGTTAAGTATGCTCTTGAGCTAATGTGACCTCCGAGATTCAAGGAAGATTTTAGCATTCTTAAAGATCTAAAATGAGGAAGTGATCTTCTTAAAATTTTAATCAGACATCTTAAGCTTTCCGAATTGAGCTTACTTGTCAAAATCCAAGGTCATTTGGATATGCAAATATTGAATCAAAGTCAGCATATGCAGCTTTCATCTTAAATTGAGCAGCTCTTAGTATTTGAGTAATATATTGAGGTAAAAATGTCCAATTGAGATGATTCAAAGTGTTATGGAAATATAAGACAATTATCTACAACTTTTGTGAAGAAATATAAGGCTAATTCGATCGTCTTCAATGACGCTCATGAGCACCTTCACGAGCGTCTCACGAGCAAGCTCCTGTAGCATCCTTTGTGAGCCTTTTTTGGCAGTGATGCTCACGAGCGATGCTCATGATCGTGAGCCGCTCATGAGCACACCCCTGACAGCAAAAAATGGGAATTTTTGACTTGTTTCAAAGGCAACGGCTAGTATCTTCCTCCTCACGAGCCAGAACCTCCTCCTCACGATCGTGAGCGTCCATAAAGCTGCAAAAATGTCCTAGAATATACATAAATCATTTATAGATGTTGGAGACATAATTGATTCATCCAACAGCTATATTTTTGAGTGTTTATCTATATAAACACCTCCAAGAGCTCTATTGAATGCTAAGAAACTTGTTTATCATTCATTCTCTCTTAAGCATTCATCA
>CATIWM010169118.1:0-18139 GCA_949671775.1 Mallotus repandus
AAATATTTATAATTCTTACATTTAATTATCAGAATGCAACGATTCATAAATTTATAATTTATCAAAGATAAATTTAACTTTTTTAACTATCATATTGGTGATTTTTTATTTTATTTTGACTAAATAATTTTAAATCAAAATATTTTTACTAAAATAAAAAAGTTGGAATAAAATTTTCATAAGTTACAAAAGTTTGAATTTTTTTTTTTGCTAATTTACATTTATATATTTAGCGATTTTAATAATTTTAAAATTTTATACATGTACCCAGAATTTTATTTAATTTTCATTAAATAACTATTTATATTGAAATGGAAGAAACTTAATTTGACCAAAATATTTTTTATCAAATTTTAAAAAATTAAAATATATAGCACCACAGAGAAATTATAAAATTTATTAATTTTAAGTACCAATAAACCTAACATGCTGGGATAACATATACCAAACCTCGAAAGATATAATTGTACTCCTGTTTATTTTGGGGTCCAAACTCTATTCCTATTCCTATTAATATATGACGTATCCTGAAGAGTAATATGAAAAAAGAGATCTTTCAAAAAAAAATTAGCACAAAAATTAAAATATTGACAGAATAATAAATCAAAAATATAATTTTAAAATAAAAGTAGAAAAAATATGAATTATGTCAAAACTCAGAGAGCAATATTCGTTTAACTTTGATTCCATTTTATGGTAATAAAGTATGTACAAAAAATTATAACCTGAATAAAAAAAAGCTGAGTAGAGTTTAATAAACTATTAAAATTAAAATTAGAGGAAACAAAATATAAAAATTTTGTGTTTTCAATATCAATAGAATAACATTTGTTGATTAATTATGGAAAACTCTTCATAGAGAAAAATATACATATTGCTATAGATTTTTTGATAGATTTAATATAATAAGGTCATTCCATCATGAAACTACCCAAGTAGCATACATAATAATGGTATAATTCATACTTCAATCGATGGTGCTATTCATGAAAGAGGACAGAGGGTGGTTTTGGCATAAGATGAAAAGTTACGAGCAAAAGGAAACAGCAAGCTCCAGCAGTTATCGGGGATCTCCTTAACTACTTTGCAGCAATCATATCCCATCTTAAGCGCCATGCACATGGAAGAGAGAGCAGCATAGAGTTCCTGACCGCAATTCTCTGCACTTGATATCAGTGACAAGCATTGTTGGTAACCTACAGCTTGTAGGATTCCCTGAGCCAATGACTTAGATGGAACATAGACCAGGAACATGCATGCAATTGCCAGTACCACAGTGACACTCTTTTGTGATAATACTTTTGCCATGGCTTGAACTTGACTGCACTCTCTGATTTGAAATATTTGCTTGTTATGTAATTTAGTGAATATAATGTTGTGGAAAATGCTTCGTTCCTATGGCTATTTATAGTAGTTGTCAACACCAGTGGAGTGCAATCAGCATATATGTTTGGAAAAATATTATCACGGGTAGAGATTCGAATCCTACTCCTACAAAAACTAATAAACCTAGTTATAACATACTACCTATAAATCTATCTATGAAATTAGTTATAACATACTACCTATAAATCTATCTATGGTAATTTCATTTTTAATTAGGTATATAAGTTGTAAGGCATATTGATTAAAAAATAATTATTTATACAAAGTTATAAAATTTTCTAATTTTTATATTAAATTTTAGAATTCGGATTTAATATAACTTTTTTTTTTTGAAAAATCTAATTATCGAATCTAACAAAATTGATATTAGTTACTCATTTTTCACCAATGTACAATTATTAATTAAAATTAATATTATTTTAATTTTATTTTTTTCAATTTTTGAAAATTGTAATACTTATATTTTATATATTTTAAAATTTAAACTTTAGTTGGAATTGAATGTATACAATTTCAAAATACAAAACTAATAATATTAATAATTAAAAAATAACATAATATTAATTTAAATGTGTGTGTATATATATTTATAGACGTGAAGTTCTCTACTAAAACTTATGTCATTCCATTTATAGTTGACTATGTAATCCATTCAATTTCAAAAAAAAAAAAAGTTTACTTACATAACAGTGTATTTCATTCAATTAAAGTTATATTTGTATTACCCATGAGCACCTGATACCACTTACATTAGGTCTCAGATTTGAGACCGAATGTATACATAAGTATTTATGAGGAGACTTTTACCGTTCTTCGAGATCTAACCTAAGTCGAATTCAAATTAGTCGGATTCTACGGGATATCGGATACCGGGTGCATCAAATGTAAAAAAAAAATCATATTTGTATTTATTGTTTCATTAATTTTTATTGAATAATTTCTATTAAATTTTTATTTATTATTTAAAATTATAAATAATAAAATAACGAATTTGTTTCTTAGAAATATAGCTTTTAATGAAAAGGTTTAATTTAGAAATTTTATGAATAAAAGTTATTTCACAACCTAACATATATTAGCCGTCAATTCAAAAGAATCTTTAAATATTTAACCAAAACTATTTAGATTCATTAAAGCCGTCGAAGTGGCACGGTTCAAGGGTTGGCATCGGCTTTGGCTCGAGTGTGACTCTACTTACATGGTACATTTGTTTAACTCGAAATCAAAGCTTGTTCCCTGGCTGATTAAAAAGCAATGGCTCCAATGTTTGTATTATGCTTCCCAACGTGTTTCTCATATCTTCAGACAGGGGAATATGGTGTTTCTCATATCTTCAGACAGGGGAATATGGCGGCGGATTGTCTAGCTAAGCATGGTGTTCAAGCTTCTTCTTTCTTATGGTGGGTTTCTGCTCCTGACTTGCGCAATTTGGCCATCTGTAAAGATTTTAGTAGGATGGCTTGTTATCGATTTTGTTAGCTCTTCCGAGCTTACTGTTTTCTTGGTTGAATGTTTGTAATTTTTTCTATTTTTAATAATATTTTTTTATAAATTTCAGAAATGTTAAAATGTTTAGATGCATTTCTGATTTCTGATCTCTAAATTTTTACTTAAAAAATCAAAACTATTTAGATTAGAAGTGTCTAGTTTACTTGATAGAGGATACAAATAATTATTTATCATTAAATAGTTAGATTTTATGTGTTTGACGGTATTTAAAAGTCAATAATAGATGGCTGCTTTTTAATTTCTGACAACTATAAATTTTATTAGCTCTATTTTAGAGTTTTTTTTTTTTACCGGTTAATATAGCTTATTTAAATTTATATTTTTATTTAAACTATGTTACCTTCTTAAAAATAACTAATAATAAGATAATTTATTTTAAATTAAATTTATAACTTTAAAGCTAATTTTTAAAAAATTTCTATTAATACTTTTAATAATATATAAATGAAGGTTAGTAAATTATATGATATTTTTAAATAATTTATATAATTAAATTTATAAAATATTTAATAATCATTTAACATAATAACAATTAATAAAATTTTATCAAATGATATATATTTATCAACTATTAACTATAACCAATAACTATTAACCACCGGTTATTAATAGCCAATTATTAGTAAATGCTATCAAATAATTCTTCCATTCTATTTCAAATATTGTCTTTTAAAATAGTGTTACAAAAATTAAAAATTTTATTTAATAGATATAATTATTGATATAAATGACTATATAATTATTTTTTAAAAAAAATTAAAAATGAGTATAAATTATAATTACTATAATATAAAACTTACTTAAAAATCAAGATATGGATAAAATTAGAAGAAAAATTTTACTTTTTATTAGTAATTTAAAAAATCATTTAGAGTGGAACAAATTCTATTTTCTTAAAAGATAATTAGAATAGAACAAAAAGAATATCTGCTATTATAAATAAATAAATCAAACAAGTCCCAAAGGTTGACAAGTAAATAGCTAACTATTAAATATTGTGTTTTACATGAGATGCCTTTGATCAATACCTCAATGCTCCTCTTCGATAGATTGATTTAGCCTATAAACTAAGAAGGTGTTTGGTTTGAGTCATAAATTTAGCAATTGATATATATGCATATTCAATGTTCAACTCTTGAAACTTCTCATAATTTAATATTTTTTAAAAAGTTGGTGTTTAAATTTTTTGAAATTTATAATATTTTTGAATAGAAATATTAAAAAAATTTAACCATGTTAAAAATTTTATTTTATTTTTACTAATGTACTATTATATATAAATTCTTTTTTGAAACTCATAAAATATTAAAAATCTTTTAACTACATTGAAAATTCTATTTTATTTATACTAAAACATTGTTATATATAAATCCTCAATACTAACCTAATAATACTCAAATTTTTTCTACCTCAAATCACTCAAATACTAATTTAAAATACTATTATATATATATATAATATTACAAACCTAATAATTCATAATAAATTGTTTGTTTATCTTTCTTCTTTACAATTCTCTTTTTTTCAAAAAATCTTAAACAATCTAACTACAAAATTCAATCAAAAATCTTAAAAGATAGTACATTACAACTGGAATATGGGTCGTTGTAATTCAACCATTCCTCAATACCATATGTACCGTTATGATTTATATTTTTAAACCATTATTTATTTATATATATTTTTTGTTGAAAATTTTATATATCTGTCATTATTGAAAGTAATTAACATATATATATAGTTTGTACAACGTACGAATAGATGACTAGTTTTTATATAAATACCAATACATTTAGTCAACTATATTTTTAGAATTTTTTTCATGCTAATTTTAAATTTATTTTTTATTTAAATTATATTACTCTTATTAAAAATACATTATATAATAAATAATTTCTTATAAATTAAATGTATATAATTAATATTTATCAGTTGTCACTTACCAATAACGGCTACCAACTATCATCTAAAATTTGAAACTAAACTGAATATATTTAGTTATATTAGTAACACCTTCTATCATAATTAAAGAAGCCAATTTTCAAGTTGAAATAGAACTGCTTTTGAATATTTAAAAATATATATTTATTAAATAAAATAATCTATATATATTAAATATTGAGCTACAAAGTCATTATTAAATTCAAAATTTGTTAAGTATCCCTTCTCATAATTCAGTATTTACTTATAAACTCTTATATGTTGATTATTAAAATTCATAATATTTTTTATAAAAAATCATAAAATTTCTTAGTTTAACAACTATAGTTTTCCACTTCATTTAGAACACTTTTTTGTAATTTCACTATAAACACTTCTCTTCACTCCAATATTATATTTTATTATTGATAATACAAAATGTGAGAGAGAAAATGTCTCTTCCACTGGGATCAATCTCCACCAAATTAAGATAATCTCTTTTCTGAGGTTTTTCTAGAAAAATTAACATTTAGATCTAAATGTTAATTTTTTAATTATATTATTATATCTTGCATTATTTATTTTACATTCAATTCTCTTTCAAAGGATATTAACCTGAGAAGAAGTTTTTGTATAGAATTGACAAAAAATAATATTTGATTTCTACTTGTTCTTTTTTTTAATTTATAATTTATGATATGGAGAAAGTTGATGTTTCAAGGCAATTAGTTATAAAAAAAAATTTCACATCTATTTATGATAGAGTCATAAAAATTGGGTTGATGCTAACTATTGGTGTATATGACTACATCTTTTTGTGCATTAGTTTGTATTTTTTGATTTTTTTTACTATCTATGTTTTGTCTTAAAACTTATTTTGAAATTATATAAAAATATTTTTTGTTGCATATTATTTTAATGGTTCCTAATGTTTATTCATATAATTTCTTATTCATATATATTAGTAAGTCATTTAAGTGATTTTGATTCCTTTCAATGTTTAAGTTTTTATTAAGTTGTGATTAATTTTTTTTTAAATATTCTCATAAATTGATTATTAATTTGAATGATTGATTAATTTTTAGATTTTCATTTGTCGGAATTGAATTTCAAATGGATCTAATAAAAACTATTAATTAGGTAACTATTTATTTCATTTATAACTTTTATTCTATTAAAATTATTTAAATAACATATTTAAATTATTTATTTTATTTATATTTAAAAATAATTAAATAAAATATTTATTAATTTACCATTCGCACATCTCGTAAATGCATGACTAGTTTTATTTTAAATCCATTGATATAAAAAAAAATATTGCTTGTAACTCTTTACAGATTTGTTATAATACAGCAATAATTTAATTTGATCAATTATTTGCAATTCCCACGTAATTTTATTTTAATTAAAATTGATAAAACCCGTAAATGGATCACCGTAAAAAATAAAAGCGCCAATTCAGATACCACATGATTATCTTTTTATTAATTTTGATCAAATTATATATTTTACTAAATTAGAATTTTATTGAAATTTAAAAATTATAATAAATTAATAACAGTGTAAACAATTGTGATTTTTTCTTTATACCAATGAGGCAATAAATTTGTTCAATAATAATAATAATAAGGCGATAAATCCTTGGAATTGTTTAATAATAACCAAAAAGGGAAAAAATTTCAAAAATATGGCTGATTTTTTTTTTCGTCTAAACACGAAGTATCCTGGAAGGGCTCAATTATGGGAGGAGCCTTTAAGTCCGTACCACACACAAACTAGTCCGCACTCGCACTGAATCAGCCTACTATGGAGTAAAGTGCTGGTCATCAGGGTACTGCATACATGAGCAGGGATCAAACCCTGATTTTTTTTTAAAATACATTATTTGACAATATTTATTTTAAAAATAGAGTGGTTAATTTAATGTACTAGATTACAATCAAAACAACCAAATAAAAATAGCAAATAACTCTTTAGATTTTTTCTAGCCAATATAATGGAAACATAAATATAACAACCGAAATAATCAAATAAAATAACAAATAATGTTTTAGATTTTTTTTAAGTCAATCTAATAGAAACATAAATATAACAACCGAAATAACCAAATAAAATAATAAATAAAATTTAAATTTTTTTCAAAATCAATCCAATGAAAACAAAATTAGAATAAAAACTCAATCTAAATATAATCATAAGAAGAAGAAAAGAACCCAGTCGCAATAGAATCAAAACAAGAAAAAGAATAGAACTCAATACTAATTTAAGTATTAATAATAAAAAGTAATAAAAATTAATATCTACCTATTACGATTCAATTTTAAGATGATGTTTTCAATATATAAAAAAAATAAAAAGTGGAGATTTATAAGGCATAAAAAGAAAATTTAAGTAGAAAGTTTATGAGTTTATTTAAATATGTAAAAATTTTTAATTAATTTATAGTTACTGTGACTAATTTTAGATTTGAAAGAAGAGATGAAGAGAATAGAGAAAAGGAGAAATGAAGAGAATAACACAGCTGAAAAAACGCAAAAAAAAAAAATTCTGTTATTGAAACATAGAAAAACACAGTTAAACGAAACTAAAGTTGGTGTAGGATGTAATTTAACCTAAATCCTTCGATTTAATTTAATACTGAGCGGGCCTTGAACAAAGTCTGGGCCTGAGGGTGAAAGGTTCAGTCGTTTTTCACCAAGGCCTAAAATCATTGTCTCATGATGTTCATTCAGTGTGTTGACCCGGGTATCTAAACTAAACAAGTGACAATACCTGTATCATCATCAGCAGCATCAGATGCCAAGAAACGCAGCATCTCTTCTGCACCCAAAATGCTAAAAAGAAAACCAACCAAAATCGAACTCAAAATCGAAGACAAAGAAGAACTCGAAGAAGCTCGCAAACGCGCCGCCGCTGCTACATCGTCCTCCTCCTCCACCACCGCCTCCTCTCTCCTCCATCTCCTCAACAAACAAACAAACCCATCTTCAAAATCCCATCGCATCGGCCTCTCCTCTTAAAAAAACACTTACAATCAATAATGGAAGTAGAACTGAAATTGCGTATTCAAGATTCAGCCAATTATGGTCGCCTTAAAACCCTTCTTTCTCAATTTCACATAAAAACCCACCACCAACAAAACCTCTTCTTTGATTCTGCAGGTTCTATTCTTTCCTCTCAGCGTGCTGTTCTTCGCATGCGTTTCTTTAACAATGACTCCCTTTGCGTTCTCTCTTTAAAGGCTAAACCTTCACTCATCAATGGAGTCAGCCGTGTGGAGGAAGATGAAGAGGAAATCGATCCGTTGATTGGTCGTGAATGTGTGGCTGATACATCCAAGTTGGTTTCGATTGAATCCAGGATTATAAAGAGGTGTAAAGAGGAGTTTGGAGTTGGAAGTGAATTGGGTTTTGTTTGTTTGGGTGGGTTTGAGAATGTTAGGGATGTTCATGAGTGGAAAGGGTTTAAGTTAGAGGTTGATGAGACCAAGTATAGCTTTGGGGTTTGTTATGAGCTGGAGTGTGAGACTGCTGATCCTGAAAATGCTAAGAGAGAGCTTGAAGCGTTCTTGAAGGAGAATGGGATTGATTATAAGTACTCAGAGATGTCAAAGTTTGCTGTTTTTCGATCTGGGAAACTGCCAGAGTAAGTGAAATTAATTACTGGAATTATGAGAAATTCTTTTTATGGGAATCTGAATCGTATAATATATTTAGATGATCTTGAGGTGAAATTTGCTTGTGGGTGCTATGAGTCTGTGTTTATGTTAGTTACTAGCAAATATTTATTGATGTTCTTTGGTGCCTTGTGTTATTGTTTCTTTGAAAATTTTGCCGGCCAAGTTATATTCTTTGCTAATTTTGATGGATATCTGAGGACTGAGATCATTGCAAATTTCCCAAGAAATATTTTTGTTCATTTATCAATAATTGGTTAAGTATTGTTGTAACTTCTCAAATTTGATGTTGGTGTTTCATTTATGTTCTTTCTTTATCCCCAAAAATGACTATAGGCGAACGCAATTATAGAAACGATATTGACAACAGCTATGATTAAGTATATATAAAAAGCAGAAATTATTTGCTTATTGATCGTTGATTCTTCAAATTTTGTTGATCTCATCTGCTTTTCCAAAGTCCTGGTTACTCGCCTTACGTTTTGTCTTGTATGTCACCTCGTATGTGTCTTTTAGTTTTGTTGATTTCACCTGGAGGTAGCTCCCTTTTTCTTCCTAATGCCTGTCACTCGATTTTCAGTCTCAATTATCATAACATTTTTCAGTCACTCATTTGGATACCTACTAATTAGCCTCAATTAGACCTTAGCTGTTATATATTTTTTTCAATGTTTACTTGGTAGCAAAGGTGCCAATGTGGCAATGCAATTTTCATGCACATTAAAGTCTATTGTGTTGTGGAATCCATGTCCCAAATGAATGTGGAGTTATGTTTTAGCATGGCTCATGCCACCTTTATTTCAGTTTCAATAACTGCCATGAGGATCTGCATCGGGCTTGTGGCTGAGTAGTTGAGCACCTGCCTTTTAATCCAATTGATTTGCCTACCTTTTAGTCCAATTGATTAAGGGTGTAAGGCCACCTATTCTTTCTTCTTCCCCTGAAATAAAAGCTGTGGAAAAAAAAATCTGAGGACATTGTAGAAGCTAGTTGAAAGCTTTCAATATTTACGAGCTCATGTAGTCCTAAGCAGAACTGCTCATCTATTTAAAGCCAAAACGATTGAACAACTTGATCAGCTGGTTGAGTTACTAACCTGCCATCCGTGATAATTACCTACCATGAGTTTCATTGTCAAGAACATTATCTTCCATTGTTTAATAGTCTTTTCACGGGCAGCTTTTCATGCTATTGGTGTTTTGAGCTTGTTTATCCAAGGTGGTTTAGGAAATTTAAGTTTCTGGTTCTTAAGTTATGGGGACAAGAATTGGCATAAACATGCATTTTCTTTTTCTTCCTTTTGTTGTCCTTTTTTCTTACATGGTTACCTAGAATGTACTGTCGATTGCGAGTCGATAGCTATTTGCTGTTTTAGAAATAAACAGTGATACTCACATACCAAGTACACGGATGATAGATCTGATAATTGTTTAATTCAACATTTGTAGGTTATGCTGATACATGACTGTCTTGGTGGATCCTGGTATTGAAACTAAGTCAGAGACAGCATGGCAGAACTCTGATTTTTAATGCATCTTGTGCTTTAGGTACAACTGCATACCTCATGGCAATTGGCAAAACATTGTTTTATCATATAATATTTACTCCTATGTAAACTCCAGCATCAAATTAACCATGTCTAGAGACTTGGTTATATGATAATTAAGGAACTTTATCACTGTCCGAATATTTGGGCTTGTTACATGCATCTGGTTTCATTTTTGTTTTCTTGCATCAGATTTTGTTATTTTCCTTGTATAGTTAGACGTTTCTCACTGGTTGAGCAGCTGTTGCGACCAACCAATTCTCAGAACAACTTGTTTGATCGGATTGAAGGTGATTGCAAAAGTAACTGGTGTGCCAAGGAGGAGAAATGGTTTACTGTAACACCCATGTCCTGCAGCACTAAGGTTGCTTTTATATATGAATCTCCATGAATATTTTTCACCCTTATAAGTCGTGCAATCTCCTCCGACATCAATGAACAACAGTAACAAGCATGACTATTTTGAGCTTATGGCCAGATACACCAGCTGACGTTCCTACTGGTTTGGACCCATCAACTGATTTGGAACGCGCCAAGCAGCGTTTTGTAGATCTAGGGAGCTGCCTAGACAGCCCTGTTTATGATTATGAGCAACAATTCATTGGTCACAAAAACCAGTCAATTCAATATAACCAGTTCCACTAACAAAAATAAACAACCACTAAATTCCAGGAAAAAAAAATAAAACATTATACACCACGACAATCTGCGACAGCAAGACACCATTGGTACCAGAACAGAGGTTCATTCAGAACATGGGTGGTAAATTCTACTCTATGCAGACTGACAATCTGAATCCTCCCCCAACTAAAAGCTACCTATCCAAAAAGGAAACACAAGACCTACCCTCACTTCCTCTTCTTAGTTGGTGGCTGAGGAACTTCCTCTTCTTCGTCCTCTTCTTCTTCCTCATCTTCATCATCTCCATCCTCGTCATCCTCTTCATCACCATCATCGTCGTCATCATCATCGTCATCCTCATCTTCGCTTCCTCCTTCACCATTGGCTTCTGGATCATCTTCAGGATCTTCCCCCTCCCCATCCTCACCTGAAAAATCCTCATCACCAGCATCATCATCATCTGGGTCTGCATTTTCACCATCCTCTTCATCATCATCATCATCTTCTGTATCACTAGCATCTTTGTTTTCTACATCAGCACGTTTCTTGTTGAAGAGTTCATCCAAAGGAAACCTGCAAAAACAATCAAACCAATATCATCCACACCCTCTGTAAGTAAATAATTCAGGAAAAAGACAAGGCATAAAGGAAATATTTTACCTCTCCTCAATTGCAGTCAACTTTGGTGGTGCATTGATTTCATTAAGAAGTGATCCAGCCTGGAGAAACCACAAATGAGATTGTCAAATATTTTACAGACCACATCAAGACCAAGGGAAAGAACCACGGGTAATGTAAAACAGATTATTTTCCTGACATCTTCAACCAAGGTTTATAACAAATCACTGCTTGGAACATTTTTGCAAGAAAGAGTACTAAAACACTTGCATCTAGAAATGTTCAAAATTAGTCAAAAATCTCAACATCCTGAAATCTCAATAGCTTTTCAAAATGGCATTACAGAGCACTTACAGATGCAACCAAAAAGTATCTCATAAAGGAGGTATATGTAAGAGGTGGAAGGTGAAGCATAGTTAAACTCATGTACATTTGGCATGCCATAGGCAGAAATTGCATATCAGAATCAAATAATGCTCTGAGAAACAGCACCAGAACTTCGACACTACAGCAATACCAAATAAAAGCCAAGTCATTAAGATCTTGAAGAGCAGTCCCTTCAATAGCAATTTTAGTTGCAGGGTGCAATTCCATAAGATCAATTGTGTTGTCTAAAATTCTCAAATTGAACCTCTTCAATCCACTAGAAGTACAAATGAAAAAAGGTGTTCTAATTACAAAAATAAAAATTATTTAACAGAGAACAAATAAATTTACAGACATGTAAAGGGAAAAAAATAGGAAATAGCAAACAGAGCAAGCGCCTAAGTGCAAAGGAACTTCTGCTAGGGGTTAATATCCAAGAATATATCGTACAACTAAGCTATTCTATGCTAAACAGAAACAAAATTGGTAGGTCCTCTCAAGCATCTACCAACATAAAATATCTGTGTAAACATTGACCATAAAAGCCGGCCAACATTAGCAAGGATAAAGTGCAGGAATTCCCTAACAGTGAGAAGAAGCCAGAGTAATTAGGATACTATACAAGAAACCTGATCACTATGGACATAAAACAAAAACCTCATCAACATAAATACTAACGTGAACAGGGACGATTGCAAAGCGAAGAAAACAGAGGCAACCACATAAAAACTGGAAACTTGTGAGCAAACAGTTCCATGAAAAAATAAAATAAAATCATCTACTAACTGGAGCCTGGAATTTCACAGTAAACCCCACTTCTAAAATTTTTAGGGTTCAAAGGACATGAAAATGGGGACCCAAAAAAATTCCAGTCAAAAGCTAATATACAACAAGCAGAACAATAACAATACTCTTCTCAAACAAAAAGACACACTTTCAACACAAAACACATTAGCTACTAGATTTATATATATTAGCAAGTCAAAGAACAAACAAAAGAAACTTCAAAAGTCACACATATACAGTAATGCTCACACTCAACCAAATTAAACACGAAAAAAAAGAACCCTAATTTTCAAAATCCAGTGCAGTGACAACCAAAAGTAAATTAACCTAAAAGCAACACAAAAAAAGAAACCACAAAAATACCCAAAAAAATAAGATAACTTTTTTAACAGAGTAAAGCTATTATACCACAAAGCACAAACAAGCAAGAGATTTCCAAGCAGAAACAGCAGTCTCCACCACCATACTTTCCACAACAGAGCAAGCCCAAATTGTCCTCTCAACAGAAGAATTAGTGACACTAACCACCTCCATTGCCATCTTTAAAATCAAGAAAAGAACACACTAAACTCCAAAAAAAAACAAATATAGGAAGTGGGTTAGAGATAAAACACAAGAAATTGTTAACAAATTCAGCTAACAGAGTGCAAAAAGATGATAAAAAGAGAAAAGCGAAGAAGCAGAGACCTTATTCGGTTCCTGGGTCTGGGCGTCTGGGTCCGGTTAGTGTAAACCCTAGTATTTGGTCCGATTAGGGGTTTTTGTTTCGGGTAATAAAAATTTTTTATATTTCCAGGTGCGTGTTTTTTTTATTTCCAGATGAGAAAGTTCCAGAGTTGTTAGAGTTTTCCTGATCAACGTGTCGTGGAAGGAGAAATTTTAGTTTTGGAAATAGCTCTTTTTTTCAGATTTTTATATTTTGACTTAAAAAAAATTATTTGGCGACTTGTTGAGGTACTGAAGCTTTGGATCTTGTGCAATTATAAAATTTCCTCTAGAGAAGGTCCAATTTGCACCTGGATTTTTGACCTAGGAGTATATTGGATCTCTTGTAAAATTTTTTGCCCAATTAAAATTTTTATTTTAAAAATTTAGATATATTAGAATTTTTTTTATTACAATTAAATTTTATAATTTTTTTAATATAATTAAGTTCTATAAACTAATAAAAAATTAATTTTAATGAATAATAACAAATAAAATTAATATTTTTTTAAAAATATATATATACAACTTAATTATTAAATTTTAAAAATTTTAAAACCAATAAAATAATTTTTACAATTTTTTATTAAATTTTAAAAAATTTTACAATCAAGTAATATAAATTTCAAAAAAAATGACCAAATATATTCATTAATATAAATAGTGAATTAATAATTGACCTAAAATTTAATTTTAATAGTTGAATAAAAGAAAATTATTCATCGATTATTTTAGGTTTAAAAATTATTGTAGATTTATAAATTTAAATTAATGAATAAAATTAAAAAAATTATTCAACAAATAAAATTAAATTTTAGGTCAATTATTAATTTGTTATTTATATTAATAAATAAATTTGGTCATTTTTTTGAAATATATATCACTTAATTTTAAAGTTTTTAAAAATTAAAAAAAAATTATTTTATAGATTCAAAAAATTTTAAAATTTTATAATTAGGTAATATATATATATATATATATATTTCTAAAAGAATTATCAATTTTATTTGTTAGCATCCATTAAAATTAGTTTGTTTATTAGTTTATAGGACTTAATTGTATTGAAAAAAATTATAGGATTTAATTGTAATTATAAAATTTTTATATGTCTAGATTTTTAAAACAGAAGTTCTTATTGGGCAAAAAAAGTTACAAGAGGTCCAATGTGCTCCTAGGTCAAAAACTCAGGGCGCAAATTAGACCTTTTCCCTTTGTACATACCTCCATTTTATTTCAAAATCAAATTTTTGTCTTCCTCAATTTTTATTTTGTTAATATTTAAGAACTTTCTTTATGATTAAACTATTTTTTTATTATGTACTATATGCAAATATTAAAATATCCTTTCAAATAGTAAAAAAATTATAATTAATTGTAGAATGCTCATAATATTTTCATTTTTTTATATTTAGTAGCAGTAAATATTCCCCCTTAGTAATGATATAGTTCATAAAAAAAATGAACCATATTATTAGTATGTTGTAATTAATTATATTTTTTTACTATTTGAGAAGACACTTTAGTCTTTTTATATAGTATTTAATTGAAAAGAAGTCTAGCCCTAACAAAGTACTTAGATGTTAATGAAATAAGAATTGAGGGAGGAAAATTTTGACTTTTAAATAAGAGGGAGAGAAGTGTTAATTATGTTAAATTTCGGGAAAAATGTAATTTGCTATTAATTCTATGATAAAGTAGCAATTTGCACCCCTCAATTTAGACTAATAGCCAATTCACTCTAAAATATATTTTTTTATCAATTTGTCTTATTGTATACATGATCAATTTATCCTAGTCTTTTATAAAAGGACGCCAACTCTTGTCTATAGTTATGTCGTTTTGAGTTTCATGGGATAATAGCATTTTTAGTCCAATAATTTATATCATTTTATCAATTAAATCCTATAAGAAATTTCTTTACAATTAAGTTTTATAAGTCTTAAAAAGTATTTCCGTTAGTCAAACCAATTTTTTGTTAGTCAGTTGTGAAAATTAAATTTATTTTTTTACATTTCAGTCCTAAAACTTTAAAATCTTTTATATTTAAAGAAAATAATTTTTAGTTTTATTTGTAATTTATTATATTATTTAATTTCATAATAATTGTATTAACTCATTAAAAATAATATCAAAAAAATTAAAATTTAAAAATATTTCTTTCTTAAATTATTAGTTGCATTAGCAGTGACAAATAAAATTAATTAAGTATTTTTTCATTATTTGAAATAAATAATTTTAATTAATATATCATCAATGACTAAAGGTTTTTGTATTTAGATAAATTCAATTAGTTTTGTTAACACATTATACTTTGTGTTAGATTTCAAATAATTATTAAATTCAATTATATTTGAATTAGATGTTTTCAAAAAGGGAGAATTGCTATTTCTCCCTGTGTTTTGGCCTAATACACTATTTCATCCCTGACATTTGAAAAAATATTTATTTATCCCTGACATTTACAATTCGTGTACTATTTTATCCCTGACAGATGGACTAATGAGTGTTAACTGTTGCAAATGTCAGGGATAAATAAATATTTTTTCAAATATCAAGAATGAAGTAGTGTAATAGGCCAAAACACAGAAGGAAATAGCAATTATCCCTTTCAAAAAATATATTCTTTAAATTAAGCTAATTTATAAAAAAATATGTTCACTTATTTAATTGCTCAAATATATATTATAAAATAGTCTATATTAAAGAAATATTTTTCTTAAAAAATTTCTATTTTAATTCAATTGAGTTTAAAAATTATTAAAATATAACACAAATCATAACATTGACAAAATTGATTGAGTTGTATCCATATAAAAAAATTTATTCATTTATGATATATTAATTAAAATTATATATTTAAAAATAATTAAAATAGTTAATTAATTTTATTTAACGTTGTTAATTAAACTAATAATTTAAGAAAAAAATTATCTTTAATTTTTATTTTTTGGCATTATTTTAATGAGTTATATAGTTAGTATGCAAGTTATATAATACAATAAATCAAAAATAAAAATCAAAAATATTTATTTAAATTATAAAAATGATATTTTTTAAAAGTTTTAGAATAGAAATGTAAAAGAAAAGTTTAATTTTAACAGTTGACCAATAGAAAATTAATTTGACTAACGGATAGAACTAGTGGAAAGTCCTTTTAAAACTTATAGAACTTGGTTGTAAAGAAAATTACTCATAGAACTTAATTAAAAAAATGATATAAGTTATAGGACTAAAAATATTGTTAGAGGGAGTTATATACTAGTCTAGAAGCACTCATTTTAATTAGATAATTAATTAAAATGAAGAAATCTAAAAATCTAAAAGAAAAAAGGTGAATTTGTTGTATCATTATTTAAAGACTCATATCATGTAATTTATTTATTTATTTATAATTTTCATAATTTTAGAAATACTTCAAGACTGTTTTTATAAAGTGTCACTGGGCAGCAACACACTATCTATGTCATTGCTAGCGACACATATAATCATCCTTTAGAGTCCTTCTATAGTACACATGTTTGTATGTGTACAAACAAAATTAAAAATCATTGGATTAACTTTAATATAATTACTGCCATTGATTTATAAAACAGTACCGGTATAGTTATATATATATACATAAAAGGGAAGGCTAAAGCCAGAAAACTAATGAATAGAATCTGAAGCTCCTATTCTATCTTTGAACAACAAGGGAAGCAAACCATTAGGGGGTCTATCAATCATGGCGAATCCAATTGGATAAGAAAGGGCATAGGTGGCCATGAAGTTAGCGCAGCTGTTGCCTTCTCTGAAAATGTAGACCACCTAGACATCCCAATCTCTCTGAATTAAGCTCATAATTTCCTTGAACAAAGCCATATATCTAATCAGAATGTTATAATGGCCTTTAATGGACTCCATAACACAATTATATAATTTAAATTTATCATGTTCCTTTTTCTTTTTGTATTGTAATGAGCACCATAAATATGCAATGGCGGTACCTGTTCAACAACAAGGGGCTTTAAACTCTGCAACAAATCAACTATAACTTCTAGAATAATGGCCTTCTCCAAATTTCAATGATGCTTAAACACTATCACTAACATTTCTAATTAACGCCCCAAAACCTGTGCCAATATTTACTCTTAAGAGCTATATCAGAATTAATTTTGAAGAAACCATTTTTTGGGGCCTGCCATTTACACCTATCCGCTGATTCCATTACCTAATCTTATGTTTTACTAATGAACCTTACCAAAGAATGAATCATATTAACATATATCTAGTCCTTTAATAGATTCAAAATGTCAGAAGCATGTCCCTCTTGCTTATAATTTCTCAAGTGTACATTTATATATACCATACAATTTCTTAATCTCCTGTTTTATTCTATTTTTCAGGAACAAAGGACATGGTTTCAGAGACCATTTATGATGAGTATGTCTCTCGAGTTGGAGTAGATAGGTTATGGAAGGCAATCATTCGTGATGCTCATAACCTCGTGCCTACACTTCTGCCAAAAATAATTTCAAGCATCGACATTCTCGAAGAAGATGGTGGGGTTGGCGCCATCGAGAAATTCAACTTCACTAAAGGTTTGTCTTCAATAACTTCTACTCTAATATATAAAACTCAGAAACCTTAAATGTTTGCTCTTTTCTTGGATAAAAGATCTTTGTGCAGCTGTTAAAGAATGTAGCTATGTTAAGGATCGTGTTGAGAGGTGATGGACGAAGAGAATCATACATTCAAGTACTCTATTGTTGAAGAGGCATTCTTGGTGTCAAGGTGAAGAGTCCTATGAAGATAAGATTGGTTTCCTATCAACTAAAGATAAGATATGTTTTAATCGAAAAGTCTTGGCTTCACCATGCTGTTCCAGATGCGGTTTAGATAATGAATCGGTCATCCATGCACTCAGGGACTGTCCAGCCTCTCTCCAAATTTGGCAAAGAATTTATGCCTCTCATAGATGTCATAAGTTCTTTTCCATGAATCTCCAAGACTGGTTTGTACAAAAT